>RJWJ010011280.1:0-44709 GCA_004363605.1 Indri indri
AGCCCCATCTTCAATCTTCTTAAACAGAACAACTTCCAACTTAATACTTTGTATCCTACAAAACTAAGCTTCATAACTGATGGAGAAGTAAGTCTTTTCCACACAAGCAAACACTGAGGGAATTTGTCATGATCAGTCCTGCTGTGCAGGAAATACTCAGAACTACATTATACACAAATCAGCACAGTAGATACCCACCAGTGTAAAATCACCCAAAAAAGCTAAAGCTCATAGCTTTTATAAAACAATAGCACGAGAGGGGAAAAATAAGTATTATAATAAGGTACTACCAAATATGATGAATAGAGCTGTATCCCACATATCAATTCTTTTACTCAATGTTCCACTCAAAAGACATAGGCTGGCAGAATGGATGAAAAAAAAAAAGTCACAATCCAAATATTTGCTATCTCCAGAAAACACATCTAAACCACAAGAATGCACACAAGTTCAATGTGAAAGGATGGAAAAAAATATCCCATGCAAATGGAAATCAAAAGAGAGCATGTGTAGCCATTCTCATATCAGATAAAATTGACTTCAAATCAACAATGATAAAGACAAGGATGGTCATTATATAAGGTAAAGGGAGCAATTCAGCAAGGAGACAAAACAATCCTAAATATATATATATATATGCCTTAAATGGGAGCTCCCAGATACATAAAGCAAATTCTACTAAAGCTCAGCAAAGAAATAAATGGCAGCATCATAATTGCCAGGGACTTCAACACCCCACTGTCAGAGCTGGACAAATCATGAAAGCAGAAAACAAAGAAACACTGGACTTAAACTGGACTCTAAAACACATGTACCTAACAGATATTTACAGAACATATTACCCCAAAACTACTAAATATACATTCTTCTAATCAGCACATGGGACATTTTCTAAGATTGATCATATTTTAGGCAACAAAACATGTCTCAACAAATTCAAAAACATCTAAATCATACCATGTATCTTCTCAGACCTCAGTGGAATAAAACTAGAAATGAATTCCAGGAGAAGCACTCAACTCTACACAAAATCATGGAAATTAAACAACCTTTGGCTGAATGATTATTGGGTCAATAACGGAATTAAGATGGCATCAAAAGATTCCTTGAACTGAATGACAAAGGGGACACAAGCTATCAAATTCTATGGGAACCAATTGATGGGCACACAAGGGCACAGAGAGATGTAAAGGTCATTGGAAATCAAGAAGTGGGGAGACAAGGGGAGGGGTGAAAACCTACTTAACAGGTACAATGGACACCGTTGAGGTGAAGGGCACGCTTCTAGCCCTGACTAAAGCATTATAAAAGCTGTCCATGTAACAAAAATATCTGTACTCCCTTAATATTTTGAAATTAAAAAAAACTAATAAAGACATCAAAGAATGAAATGAGCTTATGGCTTTGAATTTATAAATTCCCATAAATAAAGGTAATTGGAGAGAGTTACAGGGGAATTCCAAACTAAGGGGTAATCCTCGAAATGGTAACAAGGCTTGGGAATTTCCCGGAGGTAGATTTTACAGCAATATAACAAGTTATCGCGTTTAAGAAATCCATTTGAATGCATGCATGATCGAATGTTTTGCCAAATATAGGATAACTTTTTAAATCCTTTTTCTTGAAACTTTAATGTCATCTTTTTTCCTTCTTCAAATGACATGCTGTCATATATCTGCTATAATTTTGATTTAAAGTTTATTTAGTTAAATTAGGCTATTGTTGGTCTAATATTGAATTACTTTTATCTATAACTGGAAAGGAATCTAGATGCAACGATTATGTTACTTCAAGGCAGACAAGTGCCTGACAGTATGTACATTAAATATTTTAATAAATACTTAAAGAAAAGGTCTAAAATCCTAAAGCCTCTACAAATTAATACCCTTATACAATGGTCTTCTGTTTTAGTATAACTAAACTTATTCATATGAATTTCACACTTTTGGTGAATCACAAGCCCCCCCCCCCTTTTTTTTACTACTAGGTGACCAGTTTATTATAAACGAATACAATTTGCGAATAGCGAGATGGGAGAGATGCATAAGGAAAGGTACATGGGAAAGGACACAGAGCTTCTGTGCTCTTCCTGGCACACCACCTTACCAGAACCTCAATGTGTTCATCCGCCTGGAACCATGATGCACTTTTGAACTTTATTACCTTTCATATTCCCAGGCCATCTACATACAAAGTATATTATGGAACAATTGGTTACAGAATTAGACATGAAAGTATAATTGTATAAATGTAATCTAAAAATATACCTCCATTTATTTAGAGGGGTTTCCATAAAATTTTGTTAGTATGAAACAATAGAAGTAAAAGCAGTGTATAATTGATACTTTCAACAAAAATATTATATAATTGGCTGGTCAAATACAAAACAAATTGCATGCATAAAACTAAATAAGAACTTAATATGATCATCACAAAACACATTTTCTAACTGAATATGTGGTATTTTAATGTTGTAGTCACAAATTACCATAAATATTTTTATGTCTATCACTTAGTTTATAAGTATTGTTTTCATTATTCTTATGATCGCTTATGGCTCATAACAGATCACATTTTCTTTTAGAAATGCATTGTTTTCTATTAAGAAACATTTAAAGAGGTAAGAACATTAAAATATTTTAAAATAAGGGCATACTTGTCTTGGAGTGCCAAGTTTATTTCTTACTTGCTATATTCCTAAAATCAAAGACATCGTATTGAAATTTCTTCTATATATTATAGATTTAATGCATGATGTTTATGTAGCTGTGGATATTTTTACAACCTTATATTATTAGAATTAAATAAATGGAATCAACATTGTTGCCCAAAAATATAAACATCAAATATATGTGTATATATGATATATAATATTTACATGTCTATTATAGAAATTAAATGCAGATTCTTGAAGCTTGAAAACCAGTAAAAACAATATTTGACCTAATACCTGATAATCCTGAGGAAATTAATAAATGAAAGAAAAACTAACAGCAAATAATTGATGAAGAAACCAATTACCAATGCACATCAAAAACTTAGACATCATGTATTGAAAGTATAATAGTAAAAACTCTCATTTTTATCAGCCAATAAATAAGATAGGTGTTGTGGTACAGACAGATAAAGCAATAGTGGTTTATAACATCTCCAGCATATGAAATCCAGAAGAATATTAAAATAATGGTGAGCTTATAAGATGGAAAAATATTAAAATAATGGTGAGTTTAGAAGCTATAAATCCCCAGGGAGCTTGGAAGCATCTGCTGAGGAGGACGTATAAGAAGATAACAAAAATTTTTGCAGGGATCACCTTCATTTTTATTAAAGCCAATACAGCAATTAATATTCTGGACACCATTTTGCCATTCTATTTAGAAAATTTTGCAAAGATCTAATGAGAAAATAATCTTCCACAGATAATCTAAGTTATCAACACAGCCTATGATTGATGGATATCTTGAAGAGTGTGATATCTCAAAATCTCATCTTCCTTACAAAGGAAAAACATTTAAAAATAATCCTATTGTGACCAGGTGCAGTGGCTCATACCTGGATTCCTAGCACTCTGGGAGGCCGAGGCGAGAGGATTGCTGGAGGTCAGGAGTTTGAGATCAGCCTGAGCAAGAGCAAGACCCCATCTCTACTAAAAATAGCAAAATTAGCAGGAGTGGTGGTGCACACCTATAATACCAGCTACTCAGGAGGCTGAAGCAGGAGGATTGCTTGAGCCCAGGAGTTTGAGGTTGCTGTGAGCTAGGTTGACACCACGGTACTGTAGCCCAGGTGACAAAGCAAGACTCTGTCTCAAAAAAAAAAAAAAAAATTTCTCTTGAGATTCTTATCCAGCTTTTTAATTTGATGTTCTTACAATTATAGAGTCCCTCCAAATACTTGATATGATTTTAGTGATATGGAAAGCACAGAAGGGTCAGAAATAAAGGTCACAATCATTGCATTCATAGAATATATTAAATTGACACTACTTGATTCTCCTTAATAAAAATTGTGAAATAGATAAAAAATTGTAAAGTGTACAAAGGTGCTGACTCAGTCACCTCAATGTCTTTTTTCTGCTTTACCATTCCCTACATTTTCACTTTCATATCTCATTCCTTATGCCAGTCTGTTCATAACACTTGTCAAAAATTAATATCTTAAATATCAAAATTTCAAATAAAAACATTGGGACTTCATATAGACATTGTCAAGAGGGCAAAATTATCCCAAACATCTCTAAGCATGGAATTGTTTCTAACAATTTTATTTAATTTTTTTTCTTTCTTTACACATAATGGGAAAGCAAGATTTTAAATGGTATTAGGATAGAATTTTGGACCTGGGAAAAGAATATGAAATTTCTTTCTTGGAGAAGCCACAGCTTCCAAACTATAACCATATTAAATAATTCTCAGGGTGATGTCTGAGTGAGAGAGGGTGACAAAAGAAATTATAAATGTAGTGAAACTGGGACAGTAGGACCAATTCAAAACCTACTCAAGAAAATCATAAATTATAGTATCTCATATATGCTCTGGAAAATAACAAGATCAGAATAGTTTGAAATATAATAATGAAGTAGAATAAAAAGGACTTGGTGATTCACTGAGAAGGAATGAGCACCTATGCATGCCTCTTGGGCTTATCAAGTCTCCTCTATGCTTCTCATTTTTACTTCCCACTAATTGTATATTCATTTTCTATCCCAAATAACAAATTACCACAAAACTTATGGCTTAAAACAACTCCCATTTATTATTTCACAGTTTGTGTAAGTCAGAGATTTGAGCACAGCTTGCATGGGTTCTCTGCTCAGGGTTTCACAAGGCAAAAATCAAGGTGATCACTGGGCAGTGCTCTCATATTGAGGTTTGACTAGGGAAGGATCTGCTTCCACGCTCCCTCAGGTTGTTGGTAGAATTTTTCCTCGTGACTGTAGAATTTATAGTACTTTTTTTCTTCAAGTCCATCAGGACAATTTCTTGCTCTAGTCTACTAAAGTAATTATGAAAGTGACTCTACCATCCACAGTGCCGTAAAATATAACTTGATCAAGGTGATGACCAACCTACACATGCGCCATATTCCACTATCTAGAAGGAAGTCACAGAGTCCACTACACTTCAGGGAAGAGCATTATAAGAGGGTGTGGACACTAGTGGTCATCTTAGAATTCTGCTCATCGTAAAGATTAAGTCACTGTTCAGAGAAAAGACTCTTGTTCCACCCTTAAGAAGAAATAGGACTGATTTCATGTGTCAATATTATGAGCTGAATTGAGCATTGCCCCACAAAATTTATGTGTTGAAGTCCTATCCTCTACTACCTCATAATGTGGCTATAATTGAAGATAGAGTCTTTAAAGGGGCCAGTAAGTTAACATGAGGTCTTTAGGATGAGCCCTAATCCAATATAATGGGTGTCCTTATAAGAAGAAGAAATGCATTCAGTGTCCATGCAGGATGGAAAATCAATATACAAAAATCGGTGGCATTGCTACACACTAGCAATAAACTGTTCGAAAAATAAATCAAGAAAATAATCCCATTAAAAATAGATAGAAAAATAAATCAACCACTTAGAAATAGATTTTGTTTAAAATATTGTTTAGAAGAAGAAAGATCTGTACACTGAAAACTATAAACTTTGATGAAATAAATTGAAGCAAACAAAAATAATTGGAATAACATTCTATGTTCATAGAGTGGAAGAATTAATATTGTTAAAATGTTCATAGTATCCAAAGTAATCTACAGATTCAATGAAATCTCTTATCAAAATTCTAATGAAATTTTTCATACAAATAGAAAAAGCAATCCTAAAAGTCATTCAAAACCACAAAAGACCACAGATAATCAAAGCAATCTTAAGGAAAAATTAACAAATCTGGAAGCATCACACCACCAGATTTCAAAATATATTACAAAGCTATAGTAATCTAAACAGCATGATACTGACATAATAACAGACACATAGACCAATGGAACAGGATAAAGAGCCCAGAAACAAGCCCACAGATTTACAGCCAATTGATGAGGGACAAAGAGGCCAAGAGCATACAATGTGTAATGGACAGTATCTTCAGTATATGGTGTTGGGACAACTGGATAGTGACATGCAAAAGGATGAAATTAGGCCATCATCTCACACATTATACAAAAATAAACTCAAAATGGAATAAAGACTTAAGCTGAAAACCTGAAAATATAAAACTACTGAAAGAAAACAGAACAAAATCTTCATGACATTAGTCTGGGCAATGATTTCTTGGATGTGAACCCAAAACCACAGGCAACAAACCCCAAAATAGACAAATGGTACTATATCAAACTAAAAGGCTCTTGTATAGCTAAGGAAACAATTAACAGATTGAATACACAACCTACAAAATAAGAGAAAATACATCTAAAAAGGGGTTTATATTCAAAATATGCAAAAAACACAAGCAATTCAATAACAAATAGCCAGATTGAAAAATAGGCAAAGGCTATTTTCTCAAAAGCAGGCATGCAAATGGCCAACAGTTATTTGAAAAATGCTCATCATCACTAATCGTCAGGGAAATGATAATTACAACCACAATGAAATATCTCCTATACCTTTAATGGCATATTTGAAATGCCTATTATTAAAATGATGAAAGATAGCAAGTGTTGGCAAAGATGTGTATAAAAGGGAAAGCTTGTTCACTGTAGGTGGGAATATAAATTAGTATAACCATTATGTAAAACAGAATAGAGATTCCTCAAAAAATTAAAGGTATGATCCAGCAATCCCACTACCTGGTATATACACAAAGGAAATTATATCAGTGTCTTGAAGATATACCTGTACTCCAGTATTAATTGTATCATTATACACAATAGCCAAGATACAGAGTCCACTCAAATGTCCATTGACCCATGAATGGATAAAGAAAATGTGGTATATATACCCAAGAGAATACCATGCAGCCTTAAAAAAGAAGGAAATCCTGTCTTTGTAACAATATGGATGAACATGAAGGACATTATGTTAAGTGAAATAAACCAGGCACAGAAAAACAAATACCACATAATTTCACTTATATTTGGAACTTAAAAAAGCTAAACTAAAACAAGTATAGAATAGAATGGTGGTTACCAAGTGCTGTGAGGGAGGGTTCAGAAGATTTTGAACAAAGGATAGATGGGGGAATAATTTCAAGAGATCTATTGTACAACATAGTGATTATAGTTAGTAACAATGAATTATAATTTGAAAATCACTAAGAATAGATTGATTTTAAGTGTTCTCCCCACAAAAATGGATAATTACGTGAAGTAGTGCATATTTATTGCTTTGATTTAACCATTACATAATGTCTGCATATTTAAAAACATCATGTTGTACATACATAATTTTTATTTGTTAATTTAATATTTTAGAAAAGGAAAAAAGAAACACTGTGAAACAGAGGAAGAATTTTTTTAAATTTTATATCTTTTGCTATATTTTGACTTTCATAAATTACCATGTATTGATTTGCTACTAACATTTCTTATTATAAGTATATTTTCTGAAATGACAAACAAATTACACTTACATTATCTCCCAGAATGAGAATTTTCCAATTTAACTCACAAACAAAACACATAATGGTAATCAGGTGACCAAGAATTATTGTAAACATGAATACTGATTTTAGTGAATAAAGCTAGCAAATTTTATTTCATTGAATAAAGAAATAGCATCGCAGTAAATAAAAATGTTGCCTTGCTAATGCTGGAAAATTCAGTATGAAAAGAATGGCATGGAGCAAAAGCAAAATAAAAACAAGTAGTATTTGGTTTTGCTTGTCATGATATAAAGAAGCCAGAGGTGCTACTACATGCTATAAATATAGTACATCTTTTACTTTCACAGTTGGGCAGTGGTTATCCATCAAAGCCATCTAGAATACAATTATAAGAAAAATAAAGTTTTTAATAGAAATTTTCCTCCATGAGGTGCTGCTGCTTCTGCCACTACTTTTTTTTTTTCCTAAACTAATTCTCCTTTTTCCATCAGTTCCAGACTTATGACTTCTTATTTCAATCTAGCAGCCTGCACTTGCCTTCCCTTCTGTTTCCAACCTACTGCTCTCTTTTCCTACAAATACATTTTTCCGTAAAGTTCTGGATGAAATAATTTTCCCCTAGGCTTACAACATTTTCATTTCTGGGTGATTTCATGGAAACACATAGTGCTGTTTCCCAATTTTTGCTTTACTTTTTTTTAAATGTCTATTATTGATTGGAACTTCTGTAACTATTTTCTAGATCCTACGGTTTGCTTGATTAGTATATTATAAAAACTGGTTCTGGTTATTCTTTCAACAACAAAAAATTTTTGAAAATGCTATGGAGAATATAAAAGGATTGCACTGACTTTTCAATGTGATCAATTTGACCTGGTATATTACTATACTAGGGTTGCTGTGAAAAAGTACCACAAACTGGGAGCCTTAAACAGAGTAAATTAATTTTCTCACAGTTCTGGATGCTAGAAGTCCACAATCAAAATGTAAGTAGGGTTGATTATTTCTGAGGGCCATGAGGGGTGTGTCTGTTTCAGGCCTCTGTACCCGGCTTTGAGGATGCTGTTTTCTTTCCGTGTCCTCACAATGTCTTCATTCTGTATGTCTCTGTATCCAAATTTTCTCTTCTTATGCGAATAACAACCTTATTGGATTAGGGCACACCCTAATGACTTTATTTTAACTTTAATGACCTCTTTAAAGATCCTATGTCCAAATACAGTCACATTCTGAGGTAGTAGGAGTTAAGACTTCAACGTATGATCATTTGGATGGGCACAATTCAACCCATAACACCTGGGTTATCCTTTAGCATGAAATTTACTATCACAGAATAGAAATGACATTTTAAAGAGAAAATTTGGAGTGACATAAGTAAATAAATGTAATCAATGGAGGAAATACCTTTATCTGATCATCAAGAATTGTGATGCTCAGACCCATTCCAGCAATGAAGCCATATTATTAAAGATTTGATTAATTAATTCAACAGTATATATGTGCCATTGTCATGCTTTTCCAACTTCAAAAATGGTGTCATCTCCTAGAATATTCATTACTTTAAGGAAGTCTTGTTCTTTAAGGATCAGGTGGATAAATAATATAAGCTGTAAGGTATTAGCAGAGAATGCTCAACGTTTAAAGCGCACCTTTTTTTCTACTTTAACCCACTCACAATTTCAAACGTTTTATTATTTTTTGTTCCCTCAGTTCACACTCAATTTGTACCTTCCCTCCTTTCCAAAAAATAACCATCGATTCCCTCTAAGTCAATATGTAACTCCTATCAAGTTCTAATTTATCGAATTATCATTTTGAAGAAAGTTTATGTTCTCCTATAATTTTTGATCTTTCTACCATTATTCACATTAATAGACACATGGAGGTGAGTTGTATTAGCTTCCTATTGCTGCTGTAACAAATTTGCACAACTTGGTGATTTTAAATAACAAAAATTAATTTCTTATAGTTCTAGAAATCAGCAGTCCAAAATGGATCTTACTAGGCTAAAATCAAGGTGTCAGCGGGACTTTGTTTCTTCTGTACTTTGTAGGGAAGCATCCCTGTCTTTGCCTTTTTCAGCTTGTATAGGCAGCCTAGTTCCCATTCCATCTTCAAATCCAACGATGGTTGAATCTTTCTCATGTTGCATCACTCTGACATTCAGTCTCCTCCCTCCCTTTTGGGAATACATTGGGCCAACCCAGATAATCCAGGTTCATCTCCCATCTCAAGATTAGCTATTTAGAAACCTTAATTCCATCTTCAATCTTAACTTGTCCTTACCATGTAACATAACACATTCACACATTCTGGGGATCAGGGCGTAGGCATCTTTGCCAGGAAGAGGAGGAATTATTCTGCCTAGTACAGGTAGTAAATCAAGGACTGTCTGACTACAGATTCTATATGGAGACATGTAAAACAGAGTAAGAAAAGAGTAAGTACTTAATAATTGTGTGCTATTATATCATTATTATTATCATTATCATTATCATTATTATATTGTGAGGTGGACCAGTAATACATAGTGGAGATTTCACAAGGCGGTCAGAATTTGATAAGGTGGTCAGAATGAAATCATCACCATTTCCAGTCTGGCTACATGGCTATGCAAAAACAGGGGAAGCAGCATTTGGATAGAATGATATGACTTGTAAGAAATCAAAGACAGTGTGAGTTTTTGAGCAAATGCTTTGCTGCAGACAAATATGTAGAACAGTAAATATAAGCAGAATCTGCAAATAGCAATTACTAAATATAATACAGTTATTCCATGAGGGAATCTAAAAGATCCCTTCACAGATGCCACAGAAATGCTGATAATGGCAGACTCAACTTCACTATTCAGCATGGCTTTTCCCACCACTCCATGTACAGTTTAATATTCAGGAAACTAGGTGTCTTGTGACTGCCGATCATGTCTGGGCTTTGGTGCCCACAGAGTGACTGTGGGGATCCTGAGGAACAATACTCTATCTCTCAATTCCGTGTTCACAGGCTATAATCCAAAACTGCTGCTTTTATCCATATGCCCTAGTTATGAGCTTTTGCCAGCTTTATCACCATCCTGAACTTCTGCCTTGGATTCATGAAGAATCAAATGAATTGATTCTTCAGAGAATAATAGTAAAGATGACATCTGTAATCATGAATTTCAATCAAGGATATATTTCAGATTGCTTTCAAAAAATCCTATAGTTTGCTTTATTTATTCTTTTAAGACATGGACACTAGATCAAAAGTTGTATTAATGTGTATTTTAAAAAGTTGCTGTAATATATCCCATAGTATTTTTAAAAACTTAGCAAATTATTTACATAGTAGATTATGAAAAGTTTAAAGTATGCATAAAAGTATAAAACCAATATCAACTGAAAAGCACTGTTAAAAGTTATAAAAAACAAGTAAAAGAAAACTTTCTCACAGCACTTCTAAATCACCCTTTTTATCCTAGCAGTTGGTGAATTGTTGCTTATTCAAACAATCTACAGAAAAAAAATTCTATTTTTTGCTTGAAAAGTGTGAGAAATTCTAGCCCAAAAAGGTACTTGTCATGAAGTTATATACAAATGAAAATAGGAGCTCAGAATAGCAGTACCATCTGAACCATAATTATAGTTCAGTATTATAATCTAAATCTATAGTAACTTTCTAGAAATAATTATTTTTTAAGAAGTGAAAACTGGTTCTAATACTTTAAAACTAGACTAACTCTTAAAAAATATTAAGATGCCAACTCTTTTAACTTACTTTTGTAAAGTTGTTTTATTTTAGGTTTATGAATAAGAGTTTAGCCAAACTGAGCAACAACTTACAGAAGTGTCTGAATTACAAATATAAAGTTAATTTTAAAGGCATCTTAAATGTATAAAATGTTAAACTTACTAGAACTTTGTACCTTGCAAAGCTTCTATTTTACAGATGGAAAAATTACGACATATTAATTCTTGAATCCTTTATCACCAACTAAATATCTAATTGCTGAATAACTACCATCAATAATAAAAACAAAATTAATAATAGATATCATTTTTCAATATGTAATAAATGTATACTTCAGCCACTCTATTAGGCACTTAAAATATAATGCATAATTAAAATTTCAAAATAATTATATGAAATATTTTGCTTTGAAAATTAAGAAACGAGTTCAGGAAGATTAAAAAGTACTTAACTTTATCCAATCTTGATCTTCTAAAAATACTATTTGGGGACTTTATGTTTACTTGTATACAGTTTTAGAAAAGGTTTTTTATGCCTGAGAGATATAGCAATAAGATAACATCAAAATGTTGGTCTTTAGGGAAGAAAATTTTACAAACTCAACACAATGTAACTTTATAATTTAAAGTTTGGGATGAAAATAATGTTAATCTAACAGAGTCTGAATTCTTCAAGTCCAGCTCAGTTACTGTTGTTTCTAATATCAGATCCTTTACATTCAAACTGAACCACTGTCTTTTCAGCTGGAAATGGGGCAACATAGATGATTCCTGCCCTTCGCTTAGTGGAGTGTTTCTAACTTTCTCTAAACCAATTCTAACTAACTATGGGCCTTTGATATCCAGAAATTCTAATCAACCCAAAGAATTAAGAGTGGTTGATAAATAGAGCTATATGAAAAGGTTGGCAGATATGGGCAATTGTAAGTTTACCACAAATTGAAACCTACTGTTAACTTTAAAAAATGGAATAGGCAACTAATAATAGTTAAAACAAAGTTATATTCCTAGAAGAATGCCTCTTATAATTATTGTGTCATATATTCTCACCAAATTTAAGTATGTTGACTTAATTAGTATATCTATTGTATTCATTTTTGGAATGTTTTCTTGTTGTTTTCTTCATATCATTTATTTCAACCTCACAATGGTATTTAGCATCCTGTGATGGCTTCATGCTAATAATATTAACATTTATTTTTGCAGTATCTTGGGGTTACTATATTCATCTGGGGGGGTCTTTAGCAAACTAAAGCCTTGACTATTGTGGACTTATACAGCCTTTATTCCTACTAAGCAAAAACATTCAAATTAGTCATGTTTCACCTTTTAATATTCAATTTGACTCAACATTTCATTCATTGTTACAATGCTATACTTATTATCTAATCGTTTGAGATAAAATAAAATTTTGGACATCATATGCCACAGATTCTCCACTCTTTAAATGCACATTAGAATCATCTGGGAACCATTTAAAAATATCAGTTGCTCTGGCCTCACCCTAGAACAATTTATGAAGAACCTCTGGTGGCAGGGCCAAACGTGGGTGTATCTTCATAATATTCACAGTTAATTCCAAGAAAATTAAGATCGAGAACAACTGGAAACTTCGTGAATTAGATCTACTTAGAGTAGGATTTAGGAGTTTTTTTTTTTTTTAAATTAATTCCATCATATTGTAATTTTGTACATTACTGTTTGTGAAACAAATCTCTAATCAGTGTCTCATTTAGTTTTTCTGCCCTATATATTATTTCATGAATTTTCAAAATCTGTGGCGGGCACATAAAATCACTTCTACATCCTAACTAAATGTGTTTTTAATACCATAAAACATTTATGCTTTTACAGTTTTATTGAATATAAATATTCAGAAAGTTATTGTAGCAAAGTTAATTTCAGACAAATGTCTATTTTTCAATAACAACCAGAGTTTGTGAAAGATAGTAAAAACCAATAGCAAATTAATAGTAAGTTCTTCCTATATTTTTATAAAGTATACCTGGTGTTGTAATTAATTAATACCATTAATTCATATTTAAAAATACATTCTTAAATTATTTAAAATGCTACCAATTCCATTATTGGGTTTACTTGTGGTTTAGATAGTGCTAATATAACCACAATATAGCTAACATTCTTGATTAACATAATAGTTTAAAAAAGAAAGAAAAACTTTGTTTTGAAAGACAGTATAATATACTGGTTTGGTTTATGATCTCTGGACTTAAATTGTTCAAATTTCGTTTTCAGCTGTTTACTAGCTGTGAGAATTTAGGCAAGTTAACAAATAAATGGAGGTATGTATACTCAAAGATAGCTTTGAATATTAAATAATATTTTATATGTAAAGTAACAACCATTTTTGCTCATGCTATTTCAAAGTTGAGATACATTAATATGAAAAACACAAATAAAGCTTCTTTGAGTACCATTTCTCCCCATAAAGACAATGTATGGGTCTGGAAATGAAAGCATTCAAATGGAAATAGCTCTACTTATCATTACTCCTAAAGGTCAACTTGGGGGATATATACTTGCTGTTTTTACAACTATGTGGGTCTAGAAGTCCTATTGGCAGAGGGGTAATACTTTAAGCAGGGGGAAAAAATCTATTAAACTTTAAGCCATAGCTACTGCTCCTTTGCCTTGGACTCTTTGTACCAAGAGACCAGCAAGAAACAAAAGAAATTCTATCCTGGCAGGGGTGAAGGACTCTACTCTTCAGAAAAATGTAAAGTTTCTCTTATAAAATTAAATAACACATATGGCTTCAATATAATCTACTAATATCTCTCTTGACGTTCTCTTCCTTAAATTTAACAAGTACAACAGCTTGAGACTATGAAGAGCTTGGTGACCAAGGGCCACCAGAGAAGGAGATCATGGGGAGAAAGTGGTCTGGATCACCCCACCAGCTAAATCACCTAGATCAGGAGAGTTGTTATTCAAAGTTGATGATAGCCTAGAATGGGTGGAATAGGAAGTAGGCCAATTGCCATGGCAGAGATTGTATCATTTTTTTAACTTTCCTCTTAAAAGTTTCTCAGGAAATGGAAAATATCAGAATGCTGGAGAACTACAGTGAATTTACTTTACAAATAGGGTAAACTTACTTTGTGAAGCAAGTGGGTATAAGCAATGGAAAGAGTGGCCTGTCTTGTAGCCATCCCTAGAAAAAGAAAGTGTGGTCAGTCCTACTAGAGTTAATGCTGGGGAGGAAAAATGGTCCCACAATAAACAGAATGATGTTTTTAAAAAGTTGCTAGACAAGCAGAAATAACATGTTCACCCTATTGGGTAAACAATTTAGCACATAAATATACTGAAAAGACTAATGTTTTTCAGCAGAGAACTTGGAGTGTCAGTAATATCTTCAAGATTTCTACTAAACAATTTTATGTCATATGTCAACACATGGCTTTATAAATTTTTGTGAAAGTTTATGTAGTATTACAACTATATATTTTTTTATATCTCCTCAACTCTGGCAGTATATCAATCATTATTATCTTTTTTTAAAAAAACGTACACAGTAGGTCTTCCTTGTGCAGAAAAGTGTTCCAAGACTTACTTTTTCATACCTTTGAAAATACCCACTATGTAGGGTGGATGGAAAGTTCATTAGTAACCATAGCATTTTGGTGATTATTTAAACCTTATAAATATTTTTATGAAAGTTCTATCATAAAGACATTTATTTAAATGAATATAATTAGTATAATGTTTCAGATTCATTAAGCTTAATTTATTCAGTTACTCCTTGTGATATATCGTCATTTTAAAAATTAGTACAAACACTTTAACTTGCAAAATAAATTTCCTAATTGATTGTACTGAACTTTGGGAAACCCTGATGCATATTACTAAAATTAATTTTACTTGATTTGATTTATTTGTTCTTGCATAGATTAAGCAACCATATGTGTTTTGAAAAGTAAAGTGCTATGAAATACAATTAACACGTTAGTCATTCTTCTGAAACTAGAAACAGATATAGCCATATAAGTGTTATTGGATGTTTAAACCTATACTTGATGATTAGCTTCCAAGATCATATATACTTCTATTCCCAAAGGTTGGTTTGTTTCCTATGGATATTTCATAGGGCAGTACTATCATATGTGGATAAAAATGACACCATCTAAGAAGGAATTTGTCTCCAAAGCTTAAGGCTTAATTAAAATCATGGACCTTAAATTCTAAGAGTTCTGTGAACCATTTTTAGCAGTAATGCAATATGCACAATATATTTACTTATTGCTCCTTCTTTGAAGACACATTAAGTAACTTTAGAATTATTAACTGATATTAGCATGAAAAACAAAATTACTATCTGAACTTCAACAGTTTTTTACAGCTCTTTTGCCTTTGGCCAAAGGATATAGTAAAAATATTGTATTCAAGAAGTACTCAGATTAGGTTTTCATTCCTCTTCCATGTGTTTATTTTAGTCATTTGAAATTAGCTAAGCTGATTTGTTTCTTTATTCCATTTTCTCTTATCCTACTTAATTTTATGCTTATTTCAAGCATGCGAAAAACTGTTGTAAAAATTAACACTGAACAAAAAGTTATTATCGGAAACGTCATTTTCCTATACATTCTATATTGTCCCAACTATCCAACTTTTCCATCCATTCCAACCTATCCCTGTTAAGAAGTAATTTTGATTTTGTATGGTTTATTTGTCCTGTCTTTCTTTTTACACAAACATACGCACACACACACACACACACACACACACACACACATATATATATTTTATTATTTTTCTTTTAGTAAAATGCCAACATACTATAGACACACTTTTGGCTTTGCTCCTTTTTACATAACATTGGATTCTAGAAATCATCCCTTACCAGTTCAAACAGATTTTTTGCAGCTAAATGCTTCTACGATATGTGGATATACCATAGTTTATTCAACCACTGTCTTGCATACGGTTGTTTAGTTTGCTTGCAATACAGTATTTTGCAATAACAAATAATGCTGAGGTGAATAATCTCAGAAATATGCATTTCATATTTTTGGAGGTCTATTTTCAGAGTAATATCTTAGAGTTGAAATTCTAGTCAAAATGTAAATGTATCTGTAGTTTCGTTATGTGTTCACGAATATATCTCCAAAAGTGTACAAATTTACATCCTCACCACTAATGTATGAAAATATTTGTTTTCTCAAGCATTGCTAATAGAATATGTTGTTTCATATATGTATGTTATATATCTTGCATATATATACATACATCATATACACACAGGCAAACACACACACACACACACACACACACACACACACCTATCTTAAATTTTAGCCAAATTAATAGTGAAGAAAAATTATTTCAGTAGATTGCTTATTTTCATTTCTCTAATTATAGGGTAGTCTGCACATTTTGTCATGTGTTGAAGAGCCATTTTTACATCTTTATTTCTATTGTCTGATCTTACCTTTTCCCCATTTTTCCTGTGGGACTGTTAGTCTTTTTTCCTGAATATTTTACAAGGGTTATTTTTTTCTGTGTGTACTAGAGATATTATCCCTTCATCTGTGATATATATTGCAAATATTTTCTCTGGTTTGTCAGTTACCTTTTTTTAAATATTATTTTGCCATGAAATATCTTGTAAAATTATTTTTGGGTGTTCATATTTATCAGTCTTTTCTTTCATTGCTTGTTAATTTGAATCACTTTTTGGAAATATTTTCCTATATTCCAGTTATAAATGAAAACTCCTTTCTAGAAGAAATTGTATGGCTGGCTTTATTTTTTCATTAATTCATTCATTTATTATTTGATACAAAATCAATACACACAAATCAGAGGCATTCATATTCGCCAATAACAGTCAAGATGAAATTCAAATAAAAAACACAATACCTTTTACAATAGCCTTAAACAAAATTAAATATTTAGGAATATATTTAGCGAAAGATGTGAGAGACGTATTCAGGGAGAAATACGAAACAATAAGGAAAGAAATTGTAGAAGATGTAAACAGATGGAAAAATCTACCTTGCTCATGGATTGGTAGAATTGATGTCATTAAAATGTCCATACTACCTAAAGTGATCTACACAATTAATGCAATCCCTGTCAAAGTACCATCGTCATTCTTTACAGATCTAGAAAAAATAATTCTATGCTTTGTATGGAACCAGAAAAGACCTCGTCATATAGCCAAAGCAATCTTAAGTAAAAAGAACTACACCAGGGGAAATAATCTCTATTCAATAAATGGTGCTGGGAAAACTGGATAGCTACATGCAGAAGAATGAAACTGGATCCCCACCTCTCATCTCTCGCAAAAATCAATTCAAGATGGATAACAGACTTAAACCTAAGACACGAAACCTTAAGAATGCTAAAAGAAGACTTTTGGAAGACCCTTTCAGACATTGGCCTAGGCAAACAATTCTTGAAGAAGACCCACAAAACAATCACAGCAGCAACAAAAATAAATAAATGGGACCTGATCAAATTAAAAAGCTTTCGCATGACCAGGGAAACTATCATTTGAGCGAATAGACAGCCTACAGAATGGGAGAAAATATTTGCTCTCTACACATCTGATAAAGGGCTGATAACAAGAATCTATCTAGAACTTATAAAAATCAACAAGAAAAAAATAGAATAACCCCATCAACAAATGGGCAAAGGAAATGAACAGAAACTTTTCAAAAGAAGACAGAATAATGGCCAGCAAACATATAAAAAATGCTTAACATCTCTAATCATTAGAGAAGTGCAAGTCGAAACCACAGTGAGATATCACCTAATCCCAGTGAGATTGGCCTCTATCAAAAAATCCCAAAACAACAAATGCTGGCAAGGATGTGGAGAGACAGGAACACTCTTACACTGCTGGTGGGACTGCAAATTAGTGCAACCTCTGTGGAAAAGAATTTGGAGATAACTCAAAGAGCTAAAAATAGAAGTACCATTCAATCCAGCAATAGCACTATTAGGCATCTACCCAAAAGAGCAAAAGATATGCTATAATAGACACATCTGCACCCAAATGTTTATGGCAGCACAATTCACTATTGCAAGGATGTGGAAAAAACCCAAGTGCCTGTCAATTCATGAATGGATTATTAAAATTTGGTATATGTATACAATGGAATATTACGCAATTATAAGAAATGACAGTGATCTGGTGCCTCTTATACTTTCCTGGATTGAACTTGAGCCCATTATCAGAAGCGAGGTATCACAAGATCGGAAGAATGGGCTCTACCTGTACTCGCCACCAAGTTGATACTAACTGATGAACACTTGGGTGCTCACATGGCCGCAATACTCTCCAGGGATTGGGTGGATGGAGGGGTAAACCCACAACTAAGGGACATGGGCATGCCTCTGACCCTCACTTGGGTGAGACAAAGACATAAAATGTAACCAAAACGTACCCTCATAATACCCTGAAATAAAAAAAGAAAAAGAAAAAAATATTATTTGATATTTCTGACTGTTTTTACTAACCTTGAGTGTTTGGAATTTATTCTTGTACATAATATGAGGTACGTTTCTAATTTTTCATTTTCCAAAAGCTTAACCAGTTTGCCCCATGATTTGATAAGACATTTTTATAAACCATGAATTCTTACATTTAAATATAGATATATTAATAGATATTAAGTTTCTTTCTTTCTTTTTTTTTTTTTTTTTTGAGACAGAATCTCACTCTGTCACCCAGGCTGAAGTGCCATGTCATCAGCCTAGCTCACAGCAACCTCAAGCTCCTGGGCTCAAGCTATCCTCTTGCCTCAACCTCCCAAGCAGCTGGGACCACACTACATTGTGTGCCACCATGCCCAGCTAATATTTTCTATTTTTTGTAGAGACAGAGTCTTGCTCTTGCTGAGGCTGGCCTTGAATTCCTGACCTCAAGTTATCCTCCCGCCTCAGCCTCCCAGAATGCTAGGATTACAGGCCTGAGCCAGCATGACCAGCCTTAAGTTTCTTTCTTGATCTCTCTAATTTATTACGTCAGTCTCAGTATATTCATGGTCCATAAAATATAAAGGCTTTATAGTGTAGTAAGGAACTTTATTATAACCTTGTCTAAATTTTTAAGTAATTTATTTCTTGTTTTACAATTCCAATTATTCTGACATTCTTTTGTCTAATTATATTTGAAATATCTACAGAAAGTATTGATTCTTATAGCTGACTGTGGACATCCTTCCCTTGCTCCTAATCTTAGTGGAAGTACATTTAATATTTGCTCCCTAAATAAGATGATGACTTTAAGTTTAGAATGTAATCATTACACACATACACGATCTTATTTTCTTGAAGATTTTTATTTCTAAAAATAGAGTTTAAATGTTGCCAAAAGTTTTGTCTATGAATATGGTGGATAATACCAGTGATTTCCCAATATTAAATAAATCTTCCATTTGTGGAATAAATTCCGTTTGGTCATGGTATATTATTTTTATAATACATTATCGTATTTATTGATTTGCATTTAATTTAATAATCTGCATTGCTATTTCATAAGTGATATTCTTTTCTTTTTATGATACTGTTTTTATGTCATTTAAGCATCAATGTTATAATTCATAAAAATTATAAGAAGTTTCTCTTTACTTTTATTACTGTGGAACATTGTGAATGTTTGATCTTCAAAAGTTTTATAGGGTTTTTGCTTTGAAACTAACTTGACCTGCCTTGGTTTGGGGTTTTCTTGGAGAGGATATTTCTTTTACTTCCTTTTTCCCTTTCATTGTTGTCATTTTCTGTAGAATTTGGTCATTTTAAGCTTTTTATCTCTAGAGAGAATGGCTTTGGTAATTTGCATTTCCCTAGACATTCATTCATTTGCAGAGAGATATGAGAGTAACTCTTTAAATGTCTCCTAGTTTCTCCTGTTTCCATAGCTATTTTCACATGGACATTTCCACTTACTAAATGTGTATTTTGCCCTGCTTTTCCTACGTGAGCTAATGCTATGTCTATTTAGTCAGTTTTTCACTCAAAAAAGTAATCATTTTATTTTTTGAAAGTTGCTTATTTTTATTTTTAGCCTTCTAAATGTCTCACCATACTCGATACTGGCCTATTTTGTTCTCTTTTCTATTCCGTTTTATTTTTTTAAACATGAAATCAGTTTATTTATTTTCACTTATGTTCATTTTTATTGATAAAAATATTTAGGACTATGATTATTTCTTCTAATTTGTGCTTTACATAAATACCATATGTTTTGTATACAGGATATTATCATTACTGTTTTTAAAAATTTCTTGATTTTTAGTGTATTTCCCTTTCAGCTCAATAATTATTTGGTAGAAAGTTTTAAAATTTCAACTCGGAATGGTCTTTAATATTATTGATAACTTCTAGTTTTATTTCAATGTGGTAAGAGAGTTTTACTTCTAATATTTCTACCTTAAGAGAAACATAGTGGTATTTTTCTTTGTGACCTAATACATATTTTTTCATAAACACTTTTGAAAAAGCTGGATTCTCCATTTTCATGTTATACATTTTTAAATGTATCCAAAATTTCCACTTTTTAAACTACATTGTTTAATTCTTTTATATTCTTAATTATTTCCCTCACTGTCTTACATTGAGAATGCTGTTAATTCCTGCCATTTATGCTGTCCTTATGTTTATTTCTCCTTGCCTTTCATATCTTTTGCTTTAGAAGGGTTATTTCTGTAATGTTTGGTGTTTTGATATTTATAAATGATATTTTTCCTAGTAAATAGTATCTTTTAGCATTAAAATTATATATTTTGTTACTTACAAAGTCTTTGCTCGAATTCTAATTTTTATATTGGCATTATCATAACCCCTGATTTCCTGTTTTTTCTAATTCTTTGAATAGATTTTATTTTTAGAATTATGTCATATCGTTGGATTTTAGTCATTAGCTAAATCTATGTTTTTCTCTTTTTTACAGGTGAGTAAAGTCCATTTAGATTTATTGATGTCAAAATTATGTTTTCTGTTTGCAGTCAATTTTTTCATATTACTTTATAATTATTAAATATATTATATCATTTGCATTAGTCTATGTGACTTTTTTGGTTATTTATTATAATTTTTTTATATTTAGGAAAGCTTGATTTTTGGTTCCAGTATGTTCTTTGTATGTACATCTTTTTAAAATACAATCTGCTTTCTATTTCCTAATTTAACGTTTTACAATCCAATTTGTCATTTAAATAATGTAATTTAACTCCAAATGTTATCTCTATAACAATTCATAAGTGTATTCATCACTTGTCTTTCTTTTTTACTTCCTTTTCTATTTTTAATTATATTATTTCTCTATAACAATATGACGTATTGTATATCATACAACATAAAATACATTGCTTTTTACCCTATTCCTTGCTCTTGTTTTATTCTGTGATACGAATGAATGCTCACAGTTACTCTTTTTGCAGGAAACTTCACCAGTCATTTTTTGGTTCAATGAAATTCTTCCACTAATAGATTGTTTCAGATGGACTCAGGGGTAGAGAATTCCTTGATCTCGTGAGGAAAACTTTTGTTGTTGCTTTACTGCCTTGAGACTTGGAATACAGCTTGTCTATACTTAAATTACTGATAAATCTTTCTACAAATGATTTTTATGGGAAGCTCTTTGCTGAGGAAATCTGATGTCAGTCTAATTCTCTTGCTCTTTTCAGTTATATGTTATTTTTTTCCAGGAGGCCCTAAGAGTATTTTCTTTAACTATAAAGTTCAACAGAATTTCTATGAAATGTTCAAATATTTGTTTTGGCAGGTCGATTTTCACTAGCGCTCCCTTGGGCTGTTCCATGTGTGGATTCAGGTCTTCTTTGGTTTTTATGAAAATTTTTTGTATTACAGTTTTCAATATTAGTTCTATCCTATTGCTTTATATGGCTTTTAAAAAAAAATTATTCCAAATATTACAGGAGTACAGATGTTTTTGGTTACATGTACCAATTTTGTCATGCTTGAGTCAGGGTTATAAGTGTGCCCATCACCCAAATAGTATTCATTTTACCCGTTAGGTAGGGTTTTTGACCACCCCTTCTTCCTCCCTCCTCCTGCTTGATTTCCACTGAGGTTTACTTCCCTCTGTGCACATGTGTGCTCACTGGTTAGTTCCAACTTAATAGCAAGTACATGTGGTGTTTGTTTTTCCATTCTTTATATATTTCACTTAGGATAATGGGTTCCAGTTCCATCCAAATTGTTACAAAAGGCCTTAATTCATGTTTCTTTGTGGCTGAGTAGTATTCCATGGAATACATATACTGTATTTTGTTAATCTGCTCATGAATTCGTGAGCACTTGGATTGAGTCCACATCTTTGCAATTGTGAATTATGCTCAGTAATAACCTGAGGGTGTCTTTTTGATAAAATCACTTCTTTTCCTTTGTGTAAATACTCAGTAGTGGGATTGCTGGATCAAATGGTGGGTCAACTTTTAGTTCTCTGAGGAATCCCCATACACATTCTTTTAGAGGTTGCACTATTTTGCATTCCACCAATAATGTACAGGCATTCCTTTCTCTCTGCATCCATGCCAGCGTCTATCATTTGAGGACTTTTTAATAAAAGCCTTTATGACTAGGATAAGGTGATATTTCATTGTGATTTTAATTTGCATTTCCCTGATGATTAGTGATATTGAGCATTTTTTAATGTTTATTGGCCATTTGTATATCTTCTTTTGAGAAGCTTCTGTTTATGTCTTTTGTCCATTTTAATGGGGTTGTTTGATTTTTTTCTTGCTCATTTGTTTGAGTTCTTTGTAGATTCTGGTTATTAGCCCATTTTCAGATGTATAGCTTGTGAATATTTTCCCACATTCTGTAGGTTGTCTATGTGCTCTGTTGATTATTTCCTTAGCTGTGCACAAACTTTTTAATTTAATCAAGTCCCATTCATTTTTTTTTTGTTGTTGCTGAGATTGCCATTGGGGTCTTAGTCATAAATTCTTTGCCTAGGCAGATAACTAGAAGTGTTTTTCCAACATTTTCTCCTAAAATTCTTATGGTTTCATGCCTTACATTTAAAGGCTTTTATGCATCTGAAATTAACTTTTATAAGTGGTGAGAGATACAGATCCTATTTCATTCTTTTGCATGTAGCTATCCAATTGTCCCAGCATGATTTATTGAATAGAGCTTCTTTTCCCCAGAGTGTATTTTTGAGTGTTTGTCAAAGTTCAGTTGGCTGTGTATGGATGGTTTTATATCTGGGTTCTCTGCTCTGTTCCACTGGTCTATGCCTCTATTTTTGTGCCAATACCATGCTGTTTTGATTACTATAGCTTTGTAATATACTTTGGAGTCTTCTAATGTGATGACTATAGATTTTTTTTTCTTTTGCTTAAGATTGCTTTAGCTTTTCCAGCTCTTTTCTGGTTCCAAATGAAGTGTAGAATTATTTTTTCTAGGTCTTTAAAATATGCTTAATCTATGAAAGAACACATCAAATCAAGTAAAATTAATTTTAGTAATATGCATCAGAGTTTCTGAAAGTTCAGTGCAATCAATTGGGAAATTTATTTTGCAAGTTAAAGGGCTTGTGTTAATTTTTAAAATGTTCTAGAGTCCTATTTAAGTGCAGTGTTTCTTTACTTAGTTTCTGCTTTGATGATTTGTCCGGTTGTCAGTGGGGTGTTAAAATCCCTGGAAATTATGATGCTGCTGTTTATCTTTTTGGTTAGATCTAGTAGGGTTTGCTTTACGAATCTGGATGCTCCTGTACTAGGTGCATAAATATTTAGGATTATTATGTCTTTTTGTTGAATTACTCCCTTTATCATTATATAATGACCATACTTGTCTTTTTTTACTATTGTTGATTTAAAGTTAATTTTATCTAATATGAGAATGGCTACACCTGCTTTCTTTTGATTTCCACTTCCATGAAATATTTTTTTTTTCATCCCTTCACCTTGAGTCTGTATGAGTCCTTGTGGGTTAGATGTGTTTACTGGAAACAGCAGATATTATGGTTGTTTTTTCATCTTTTATGCCAGCCTAGATCTCTTGGGTGGGGCATTCAGACCATTCATGTTGATTGACAGAATTGACATGTGAGATGCTATTCTGTTTACCCTGTTGGGTAATACCTTTCTGCTTTGTTTTCCCTCTTGTGCTATTGTTTTATATGAGCTCTGAGCTTTAGCTTTTTGGTTGTTTTACGCTGTGGAGTTTCTATGGTGCTGATGCATGAATAATGCAGTTCTGAGTATTTCCTGTAGGGCAGGTCTGATCTTGATAAATTCCCTCAGTGTTTGCTTGTCTGAAAAAATATTTATCTCTCCTTCATATATGAAACTTAGTTTTGCAGGATACAATATTCTATGCTGGCAGCTGTTCTTTTTTTTTTTTTTTTTTTTTTTTTTTTTTTTTTTTTTTTTTTTTTTTTTTTTTTTTTTTTTTTTTTTTTTTTTTTTTTTTTTTTTTTTTTTTTTTTTTTTTTTTTTTTTTTTTTTTTTTTGAGACAGAGTCTCACTCTGTTGCCCGGGCTGGAGTGAGTACTGTGGCATCAGCCTCACTCACAGTAACCTCAAACTCCTGGGCTCAAGCAATCCTTCTGTCTCAGCCTCCTGAGTAGCTGGGACTACAGACATGCGCCACCATGCCCGGCTAATTTTTTTTTCTATATATTTTTAGTTGTCTGATTAATTTCTTTCTATTTTTAGTAGAGATGGGGTCTCGCTCTTGCTCAGGCTGGTTTCAAACTCCTGAGCTCAAACAATCCACCTGCCTCGGCCTCCCAGAGTGCTAGGATTACAGGCGTGAGCCACCACGCCCGGCCTGGCAGCTGTTCTTTTTAAAAATACTGAAGATGAGGCCCCAGTCCCTCTAGCTTGTAAGGTCTGATATGAGAAGTCTTCAGTTAGCCTGATGAGTTTTCCTTTGTAAGTTACTTAATGTTTTTGCTTCATGGCTGGCAGGAGTTCTTCCTTTCTGTTGACTTTGAGCAGTCTAATGATTATATGTCTTGGTGATTGCCTTTTTGCAATGAATTTCCCAGGTTTTCATTCAGCTTCTTGCATCTGGATGTCTAAATCTCTAGCAAGATCAGAGAAGTTTTTGTCAATTATTCCCTCAAATAGGTTTTTTCATCCTTTGTGCATTTTCTTCTTCTCCCTCTGTGTTGCCCATGATTCTTATATTTAGCCATTTTACATAAACCCATATTTCTTGTAGGCTTTGTTTATTCATCTTAATTCTCTGTTCTTTATTTTTAACTGATTGAGTTAATTCAACAGAGTTGTCTTCAAGTTCTGAGATTCTTTTTTCTGCCTGGTCTAGTCTATTCTTAAAATTTTCCACCATGTTTTGTATTTCCTTAAATGAAATTCTCATTTTCAGAATTTCTGTTTTTTTTTTTTAATATGTCAATCTCTTTAGTGAATTTCTCATTTATTTTTTGAATTGTTTTTCTGGTTTCTTTGAGTTGGTTTTTCATTTTCTTTGGAATTCATTAATCTTCCTTACCAGGTTAGGAATTCTTTATCTGTCTCTGCAATATCTTGATTTTGGTATCCATTACTAGAGAGCTGGTGTTCCCTTTTAGGGGTGTCCTTTTGCTCTGATTTTTCATACTTCTAAAGTCCTTTCACTGATTCCATCTCATCCGGAGCAGCCGTTGCTTCTTATTTTGGGATTTTCTTTTGCTTAGATGGGCTTCTTTTCCCTCCCCCCTCACTCAGAAGGGTGTGACTGTAGCATATGTTGGGTAAGAATTTTTGGCTTTGCTTGTGGGTGCTTTGAAGGTGATTTAGGTTCTGGATGAATGCCTTGGTTATAGATATCCTTTGTGTGGTGGTTTTCTCACTTGCTAGTTGTTCGTAGGCTGTAGCAGTGGTGATCTATGTGTGTGGACAGATTTCCTGTCTTTCTTTGATGAGCGAGGATAGAGGCCTTTCAAATACATTCTCATCTCCAGCCTGTGGTCTTCTTAACAGTGTGAATTGGATTGGCATGCCCAGTCTAATCTCCGGGACAGTAGGTTGTGGTTGTGGGTGAATATCAACCACACCCTATGTTATCAAGTCAATAGATGCTATAAAGAGCTGTGAAGATTGGCCTCCCTGTCAGTAGGTGGGGCTTGCTAGAAGGCACAAGCTTCAGTGTTGTTTTGGGGACCTGTGACTAGCTGTAGTCCCTTAGGAGAAACACTCAAAGCCCCAGGAGGTGGTTGGGACCCTGGAACTTCCAGGTGAGTCCCGATTCTCTGCCACAGTAGAGGTGGGTTGGGGATTGAGGCAGTGCTGGGCTGGGTGAGCCTGCACTCAGGTTCCGCAAAAGCTGGTAAGGTAGCTGTCTAGGGAGGGGACAAAGGTCTGCTCCCAGGCCTCCAGGGAGGGGCTTAAGTGGCCCCACTGAAACAGAAAGTCTGCTTGTGGGAGAGGGCCATCTGAAATGGACAATCTGGCTGTCAGGAGCAGGTTTTGCTCTTCTCCCTTCTTCCCAGCTCCACAGTCTCCCTCAAGCTTCTGTCAGCAGGCAGGAGCTTAAACTAGTTGAACTCCTCCATCATGGTGCTGCAGGATGGGAGCTTCCCTGTCCAGGATCCCTGGGCTGAGGGAACGCTTTTCCTTGGGTGGAGGGATGCTCCACTAGTGCACTGTAGCTAGGACCCATGCTGTCTTCTCCTCTCATTGCTGCCCACATGGGCTACCATTCCTCCCAAGGTTAGTTCACAAATTTCCCCTCCATGACCTGGAGCAACATGGCCTCCAGCCTGTTCCCAGGTCCCCAAAGATTAATCCCTGGCTGTGCCAGAGAGAAGTGTCCTGTTTTTGTGTTGCCTATGAGGTGCTCAAGCAGGTTTGATGTCCCTCTGTTAGGTAGATTGTGAAGGATTACAGCTCTCCTAGGGACAAAAGTGGGTGCTGCTGCAATTTACAACCTCCTTGGGTTTTCAGAGAGGCTCATGGGAGATTTGCATGTGCAGGAAGACTCAGGTCATGAAACTCCCAACTGTCCAATCAAAGTGGTTCTATGGTTATGTCTCAACCACTAGGGAGGTCCCAATCTGGGCACTATAAAACAAGACACAGACCAAACACAAGCCCCCTTTTTTGGTCCCTTCCTTTGGCTCTCCCTTTGCTGGGACAATGGGTCTTTGCTGGGACAATGGGTCTGGTCATCATCTGTGGCATACGTATTATGCTCTGCATACTTATATCTGGCTCTTGCCCTATAATCCTGTCTTTCTCTCCTCAATAACCTCATTTTTGTGCTTGCCTAACTTTGGCATGTCTGGTCATTCTTTGGCCGGGGGCACACCAAGAACTGACATCTCAGACCAGGGAGCTCAAGAGAAAAATGCCAGATTCTACAATAGATTCCACAGGAAGAAGTTGCAGAGCAGAACAAGAAGGAGAAAAATATTGGCAGAGGTAAATGCCCGAAAGGCTTGGAATCCAGCAAAAAGCATAGGTGGAGCGGTTTCTTTCTCTTTCCCTCACATCTCTGACAGTCAGTAGGCTCCCAAGCTGCTGGAGAGCCTTTTTACCCTCATAAGCCCAAAAGTGGCTGCCACCAGTGAACTGGAAGCTTCTTACGGACAAATCACCAGGCTGTCAAAACCCTCAACGTCACTTCTCATCACTGCAGAACAAGATGGCAGGTGCCATATTGCTTTTCCATGCACTTTGCACCTTTATCCTCCCTAGGCAGCTTCAGCCCCCCAGGTTTTGTTTTGCTTGTTCCACACAAACATTTCCCAGCTCTGGCCCACACTGTAGGAGCCACAGGGGCCAGTGGGTCCTGGGGAATCTGCATGACCCAAAATCCTGGACATTCCAGGTTGGCTATTTTCTGGAGAAAGGGATAGAGACAACCAGAGTGCTAGCTTTCCTCCATTCAGACTCTTCTCCTCCCTTTCCCCTCCCCTGGCCATGGCTGCTGAGAGAGAGGATTGAGCTGGGGCTCTTGGGAGCTTCTGCTTTCCCTGTTGGTGTGCCCACCACCCTGAGGCTTCCAAAGAGAGTGTGGCTCAAACCTTTCTTCTTAAAGACCTGAGGCCAGCTAAGTGGTGCTCAGACAGAGCTCTCTTATTTGGCTTCTTAAGAGAATCCAGTTATAAGGCTGAGCATGGTGGCTCACACCTGTAAGCCTATATTCTGGGATGCCAACACAGGAGGGTTGTTTGAGACCAGTAGTTCAAGACCAGCTTGAGCAAGAGCGAGAACCCATCTGTACAAAAAATAGAAAAATTAGCCACGCATAGTGGTGTATGCCTGTAATCCAAGCTCCTTAGGAGGCTGAGGCAGATCAATCAGTTGAGCTTAGGAGTTTGAGGTTGTAGTGAGCTAGGATCGTGACACTGTATTTTAGCCAGGGGGACAGTGTGAGACTCTGTCTCAAAAAAAGAAAAAAAAAAAAAAGGAATCCAGTTATAAATATCGTAGATATTTTTCACCTATCTTCCTTTTCAAGTAAAATTTCTGACAATTTATTTGATTCTTTATATAATTCTCTTAATTCTCTTACTGTTTTTTAATTGCCCTTATTAAATTTACATTCAGATCTACTTGTTCTTAAAAAATATAATTTATTCATTATTATGATATTATTTTACTTTTTCCTTCTGTTCCTTTTCTGAGTTCAGCCAGCTCTCAGTTTTTCTTGTTTTTCCACTATTTATATTCCTAATATTTTTATTTATTGTTAAAATCTATTTTTTAAATAGCCCCACACAATTGATAGAGTAAATCTAAATCATTGTGTAGTTTCAATCTGTAAGCTGAATTGTTTTCTTTCCAATTTTTTTTTGCTTAATTTTTATTGAAGTTTTGTATAGATGAAATTGTTTGTTCTTTTGCATGTCTGTGGCTAAGGCTTATGGTGTAGGGTGGTTTACAAGGCACCAAGTTCACAGAATAAAAGTTCCAGAATAAAAAAATCATATGTTCTTTTTGGGTGACTTTTGGAGGCAGGAGTAGTAAAGTGGCAGGGTTCCACGCCTTTCAAGTTTCAGATATTTCATTTTCTTTCCTTTACTAAATTTTCCTTTTTTCCCCTCAAGTAATTAGTCTCCCTTCTTTCTTACCCTCTTCTCCTCTGAAACTTTCCTTTAAAAGACTGCCTTCTCAAGTTTCACACACACATAAAATTCCCTCCCTGTTGGCTCCTCTGATCTGCTAGGAATCTTTTTCACTACCTTTACATGTAGGTTCGACTTTCTCTTTCTTTTAGTGAACATAGGTCAATCTTAACTCTGCAGCTTGTTCTCCTATTATCTTATCTATGTAGGTTTTCCAGGACTCCCCTTGTTCTCTGCAAACCAAAGTTTTACACAGAAGAATGAAAGACAACTCTTGAGTTGGTGTTTATTGTTGTATTTACGGGTGATTGAAAGTTAGCCTTCTCTTTCCTCCAGTTATGCTTTAGCATAGTTTTTATATAGTTTTATTTGTTATTGTTGCTATTTTTTGAGAATATGAGAGATTTGGATTTATTCATACATTATTAATTTAGTTACCCACAATTTCTAAGCCAGTATGTTCATTTATAAAAGGTGATGTCATTTTAAAAACTTCTCTGACATTAAGTTCCTAATGCTTGTTTTCTATAAAGTATAGATATGCAGAATTTATTTTACTATCTTTCTTTGGCCTAAAGGCTATGTTCTCCATTGTGTTTCCTTTAATTTCTCCTGTAATATAAAGAATTAATGAAAAAGCCAAAAGACTAGCCACACTTTTACTCTTACAAAAGAAATACAGAGAAGTTAGGAAGGCATATATTGTCTTTTTCACCATGGCTTTTTAGTTGTTTTTTAAGCAGTAGATTTCTATCACCATCTTTAAAAAATTTGATTAGGTCCGCCTATATATACTAATATCTTCTTTTCAACAGTCAGATTTCTAAATTACCGAAGCAGTAAAACTCAGCATCTGTGTACACAAATTACACATGGAGCTCAGGCATGCATAATAAAGAGAAAAGGGTAATAGGAAGCAGAATCAAAGTTTATTAAAATATAATTTTATGCCTGATTTGGTTAGAATTGGCCTGATTTCATTTGCACTTCACATCACCAGCTGCCAATTTAGTATAATTTGGAACCATAAATTACTGATGACAAAATATAATTAAATTTTTTAACAAGTTTAAGGAGCTTTGAAGTTCTTTTGCTGTTATACAGAGGAAGAAAAATCTTGTGATACACAGTCAAGGTCATTATGTAAAAAGAAACGCTTTATATAGTGCTTTAAGGTGATTTTTAAGAATAACTGCATGCAAAACAAAAACCTTAAAAGAGGTAAAATGACATTTTATCTCTTCTACTCAAGAATTGGGCAATATCCCCTAGTGTTTCTCTTTCATTCTCCTTCTTTTCCTTCTTTCTCTTTAACTTACCATTTAGTAGTCTTACTACTGTGCCATGAACTAATGCTATGTTATGGCTGAAAAGGTCATGGAGACAAATTAACAGCCTCAGAAGAATGTGATGTGAATGAACCTGGAAGAATTAGGTCAATTCAAAATTAATAATTTTTCTTCTTTTTTGAACTACGGGAATTTTATATTTAATTTTATATTTAACAGGGATGAATAAACAGTAAGAGAGTAGAGGAGATCTTCAGCAAAATGACAAAGGAAATGGTATGAGGAGTGAACATGTTAAATGCTCCAAAATAAGGTAGAACAAAAGAAAATTGGTAGAAATTAATAAAATGAAAGAAAAATAAATACTTAACTTTGTGTTATTAAATATAGTATAATCTTTTTAAAGTTAAATAGTGTTATTAAATTATATTTTATATCCAAGGATGCTAGGAATGAAATTTGTCTGCTCAATGAACTCTTGTAGATTTCACTTAGTTAATGTGGAGTGGGTAAAAATACTAATAGAGACAAAGGAATTTAGGAGAATACAAGTCCTGTGATTAAAAAATCATCCTTTTGGGTTCTATAAGAGAGGAATGGCCAGGGTAAACTATGTTCTTTAATGAGAAAATGAAACCATAATTGCATTAGAAAAGAAAAGGTTATAGACACTGATTTAAATTTAGATTTATAAAATCGTGGAATGTCAAAGCCAAAGGAAGCTTGAAAATTATTTAACTGTATCCCTAATTTTGCATTTGAATAAACACAGCAATCCAAAGAAAGTTTGGATATTCGGAAAGTGTAGACTCTAATTTTCCAAAACGAAGTCTATTTGGTCAGCTGAAAGGAGCAGAAAGCAGCTTTTTTGTCTATGGCCAAAGCAAATATTAACACGTGAGAAACCCAGATATCCTTCAGTTGCTTAGTAACTTCCAGAATTCTGGACAAGTTCAGCATGCAATAGAGATATTAGTAAAAGTGAAGTTGGCAACTTCAGAGCAATGTGAATGCTAGGAGCCAGATATAAATGGAAGTCCTTGATGAGGAAAGACAAAAAACCAATAATGCAAGGATTGAGTGGCTGATATTGTCCTGAATTTGAAGCAAATGTGTTGTGTTATCAGACATAGCAAGACAAGGTCTATTTCCCTGGGATAGCGCTCAAACAATAGAGCTGGGCTAGAAGCCCATTTTCTATTAATTTTTAAGGGACAATAAAACAGTATGGTTTTAAAGAGCCATCGTCTTGTCTGGGTTTGTAAGTGGCATATTTCTAATAAGGTACATATGAAGGCTCTAAGTTTGGAGTCCTTTGGGACTTGCAAAAGGTTCAGTAAATTAAGAAACAGTAGGTTTAGAACTAGAACTCAGATTTCCTAATGCCTGAGCTAGTGAGTATTTTACCAGTAGCTTTTTTAATGTTGAATACTCTAGGATTATAAGAATCAGGAAAATAATTTAATTTTACTTGAGATTTTTATCTTTGGTAATAAAATTAAGATAACAAATATTTCCATATGATCAAGTAAAAATACTGAAAACAAACCAATGCAAGGTATAATACAAAAACTCCTACTGCCTATCTCAAATAATAAAATTAATATAGCCTTTGTCTTCATCTTCATTAACTTTCTATTTTAGATGGATAAACACTTAAAATGTTACAAAATAGAATCACGTAATAAATAGAAGAAATATAGGAGGTAGTTTATTATCTTAGACTAGGGGAAGATTTTCAAAGCATAATCACAAAGCTGAGAAACAGCACGATTGTTTAATTTGCTTGCATAAAATTTCTATATGAATAAAACATCATAACCAAAGTTAAAAGGCAGAAAAGAAACAATCATGCAACACATTTGACACGGAAAAATGAGGGTTATTTGTTTGTTTTCCCCATTAAAATAGTTCTTACAAATCAAAATAATAGAAAAGTGACCAAATAAGAAGAAGCAGTTCATCCAAAAGGGGATAATAATAGCTAATAAACATAGTAAAAGAAAGCCAATATCAATAAGAAAACTCTCATATTAGCAAGTATTGATTAGTTTGATATCAATAATGTTGTTCAACATTTATCTGAATTTGAAGAATTGTTTTGAGAGTTCCATCTACTTTACACTATTGAACTAGGGGGGTTCCTTTAAACTAGTTGCACTGAATGATTGGATTTCATAATTATTGTTATATCACCAGTTATATACCATCATAAGAAATTTAAACACTTGTATTATTGCATATTAGAAATCTCATAGTAGTCAACCTATTTCAAAGGATGATAGGAAGTATTTACTACTTCTATCCAACGTTATAATATTTAGCCTCACTAACCCAAATTCCCCTGAATTTACCCTCAGTTTCAGTAATGCAGTCCCCTACCAGAATTTGGGGTCTCTGATTCAGGTAGTATCTTAAATTTCCCTGTTAATGAAACATTTACTCCTTATTTTTTGAGAAAATATCCTGAAGCTCAAGGAGATTTTTAAACATGCTAACATATGTAAATGTTACAGCCCAACCAGGCTGTATTAACATGCTACACAGAGAAGAGCCAATATACTGAGATGGCTGGGGCCGCAGTGGAGAGAGTGCCCAGTGAGGAGATGGGAGGAATTTCTCAAATCCATCTCCCTGAGAATTTAAGAGAAAGGGTTTTTAAAGATTGTACGGTGGGCAAAGGGCTAGGCAATTGGACCTGCTAATTGGCTAGGCTCAGAGTGAAATCATGGGGGTATAGAAATTGTTTTTTCGTGCTGAGTCAGTTCCTGGGAGAGAGTGGCAATAGCATTTCAATCAGTTCCTTGGTGTAAGCCACAGGTCTGGGTGGGTCAACTAGTCCACTGGAATGCAGGACCTGGAAGATATCTCCAAAACTAGCCTTAGGTTTCATAAGGGTGGTGTTATCTATTGAGAAAGTTAAGAATCTTTCTGGCCATTGGCTATGTGATTCCTGAGTAGCAATTATAGGAAAGTAAACTATGGGATAATGGCCGGTTATTGTTATTATTTTTAATTATCCCTAGGCCTTCGCAAGGTTTAGGCTCTTACCACAGTTCTTGCTTTGCATCCCTTTATTAATTTGTAAAGGGTAGGTTTCATAAATTGCAATCATTATCCTATAGAAAAATATACTGGCAATTATTTCAGGGAGTTCAGTTACTAAGGAAAACAGTTCCTGGGTTTTGAATTAGTAGGACTAATACAACCTTTTCCAATTTTTCTCTAATTAAAAAAAAAAGAATATTTATACCTAGAGTGAAGATTGGTGGAGAACATTATATTGGAATCTAGGTGGAACACAGTCCTCTAAGGCAGATGGAGCCGGATTGGAAAAAATCTCCTTAGGGTTAAATTAATGGTAATCCCCATGTGAATAAGGAAAAACTCACTGTACTATGCAGCAGAAGAAATAATATACCGAAGACAGAGACACGTGAACTCTATAACGTGAAGAAAACTGGGTTACTATAGTCTCACACTAGGACTTACAAAATACTGTATGAAATATTACTGGATTTCCCCACCATGCTACTCTTCTCTAATAATCCCAAGGAAAAGAATAAAATCCCTAGAAAAGAACAAAACGAAAACTGAGTAGGATGAAGAAATACCTGACAAAATTGCAGTTTTCCCATAGTGGGCAGAGGCAGTAGAAAATTTGAACAGTTTTACATATTGGTACTTTGTATTTTTCATAACCCATTTATTAAAAATGTTAGACAATCTAATTGGTTATGAGAAAATCCTATCTATGTCTAAAATTGTTAATAATTGGGGATTTTGAATGTTTTGAGAGCTATTCACAGGACACTGAAAGCCAGCATTAACTTTGAGAAGGAAATTTATCTATACATGGAAAGTTTGTGGTTAAGGAGATTCCATTGATCAAGGCTCTTATCACTCTCTAGTCTGGAAATATTTCATCTTAGTCAATGATAAGTTAGTAGAAAACAAAAAAACAAATTGAAAGACATAAAAACATCCCGAGACATTAAAGAGAAGGAAGAACACCTGAATGATCAGAAAAGCGCATTTCTAAAAATAATCCACTGCTATATTGTTTAATTCATTTTTTTAAAAAATTATGATTGCTTACTAGATGCAAGTCAGGCAATTGTTTTATATGTCAAGTAGGCATGTGTTTTGTGAAACAAAGTGTATGGTCATAAGGAAAGTGAAGCTCAGATTATAATATAACATGAAAGGAAAATAAAAACAGATAAGGTAAGGGGCTAGAACTCAAAGAGAATTGAGAGCCACATCAAGATGTTTTAGATCAGAAATGCTTCTCTGAAACTAGTATCAGGGAGGAGAATGGTGGAGAGGTGCTCCCAGGATGTAAAGAAAAGGGCAAGGAATTATACCATGCAAAAGAAGGTAAGAAAATAATGAGGAAATAATAGATGCATGAATTGTATTCTAGGGTGACAGGTCAGCAGAGATGAAACAAGTACTATATACTTAAAAAAACGTAATAAAAGAAACTTAAATTTCTTAGGCTATTTAAAAATCGTAAAACATGGCTCAGTAGTTTTTATTTCAGGAAAAGAATTGCTGATTACTTGAAATGCACTAAGGGCATTATTAAATTAAAGGAGGGAGAAGACAAATATTTCAATAGATGCTGGAAATGTATTTTGTAATTCATCTGCAAAATAACAACAATACTCTAGTAAAATTCATCACTAAACTCTGACTGGGATCGAAAATTCCTATATCCTTAACATAGTAATGATTAGGTGTCTTAAACCAACACTTAACATCGATGTATTAATCTGTACTAAAGGCATTTCCACTAAAGTGAAGAACAAAACAAAGATGCCCATTGACAGCATATTATCATTTGGAAGCTACTGATAATGTAATAAATTCAATTAGGTGGTCCATTATACAATTAAATCAAAAGATCAGTAGGGATTCTATACACTGTTAGTAACATTGTAAACTACATAATTGTAAAATGTTCCTTTTCAAAGGGGCAGCCAAAAAAAAAAAAAAAAGAAAAATTTATTTTATAGGAACATAAGTGGTTAAAAGCTTTTTAAAATAAAGCAACAAATAAATCCATAAGAAAAATGAAACATTTAAATGTAATATGAATAGAATATGCACTTGTAACATTTAAAGACTTCACTGTCTTCCTCTCATGACTCTGCTTCTGATATTCTATCCTTAAGAAGAAATAATCATACCTGTGCTCAAACACTTTCCTGTGTTCATCATATTGTTTTTGGAAATTGTAGAAAATATGAACCTAAACGTCCCAAAGAAGATAAATAAAGTGCATATAATTAAATGTGGTTCAAAGTAAATAGTTTTAGAACCATATTCAGTAATATGTATCTATGCTTTTTAACTACATATCATTAATCAAATAAAAGGGCTACAGTTAAGACTGAAATAAATGTATTATATTCACGTATATACATATAAAGAAAAAGGATTGGGGATAGAATTATAGATATATTTTCAAAAAGTTCTACAATCATCCTATATAATAGTTTTGTAATAAGAAAAATGCTAAAACCTTTTGATCTACATACACCGAGTTGGATATTTCCATACAAAAAGAAAGAAAGAAAGGAAAAAAAGCATGTAAAATTAATTGTATTAGAAGGGTGACTAGTCAAAGCCAAATTATAATTTTATAATATACCTGTGATTGTTATGTGAAAAGATTGGTTAATTCTGGTTGTATTTTAATGTTCTATGCTCTTCATTAGTGACTCTGAAAACAGTGATTAAAAATTAGTATACTATTTCAATGTTACTAGTTAGACTAGTATTTCCTTTAAGTAGTTATATTAATATTATGCAGTAAAGTAAAATGTAGAAAACATATACTCTTAATCCTTGATATGCTGGCCTTTAAAAGAAAAAGAGAGAGAAATTAACCTTTTCCAGAATTGTATGTTCATCAAAAAATATTTTTAAACCTGCCAAAATTCAATCGATTCATGATATTATTTAAAGGAATATAGATGTATATATAGAAAAATAAAATTTATTTCTATTTCAATTAATTCAAAAATGTAACATACTATTATATGTTATATTTCTTTACTTTGATTCAGAGACACTGGTCATCATTGTACTTTTCACTGTTTCTACTTTGAATAAACTACATGTGCTCTTAAAGACATTATTAAATTGTAATTATGTCTCACACACAGACTCAAAAATACAGAGCTTTTGCAAAAAAATTAAAACTTAAATATTTTGACAAGTGACTTTCAGAATTTGTAGGTAGTAGAATCCTATTTTCAAAATAAATTGAAAGTCTCAAATACTATATTAATTTATTTTTTCTGTTAATATTAATGACCAAGACGAAATACACATTTTGGTTTATTTTGTTAATATTTATGTTTTATGTTACTTATTAATATATTTATAAATATAAATTTAAATTATTTATAAAGCAAATCTGCGATAAAAGTGAAGCTATTAAGTTAAATATACTTATATCAGTAGTTAGGAATAAATGTTGAAATATCAGCAACCAATTCATTTCTGTATTTTATAGTGATGGCACACTGGTGTAAAAGGTTCTTAGTAAGTACAGACAAGCATTTCAAATGATAACTATTTTTTACGCTTATCAGGAAAACATATAATCCACTTTAATTGTAATGGTTCAATCACTACCAGGGATTATAGCGAAGTATGTGATTTTCTTAGACATTAATAACAAACCTACCCACTTCTCTCATTCTTTATTATTATCAAATCTTATAAGAAGCGGTCTCTCAAAATCAACTCCAAATTGCCTATGTCTGAAGTTCAGTTGTTATTTGGAAACTATTACTTCTGAAGAACATACATACTTACCCTAGCTAGTATGCAACTCATTGTGTCACATGTAGAAGTTAGTTGTTTGAATGAGTTGACGTAAGTGGCTAGGCTTATATTAAAATAAGCTAATAAACAAATACCAATGTAGAGCAATAATCTTCCAACTCGATGATATATTTATAAAAAGTACAAAGTGCATGCAAATAAATGTTATTGTGATTTCTGCACAAAAATGACGTCGCAACATTTAACAAAGCGTTAGCCTTCCTTTAATAGCATATGTTTTCTGTGTATTTTTTTCTTTTAGTTAAAGCTTTAATAAGACATAAAATGGAGTTTATAAAATAAAATTCTAATTAATGATTTCAAAAATCCTCAAAATACTGCTTCAATTTGAATAACATTATTTATTGGACATATTCTGGTCTCAGTACTTCCATGTTTTTTATCTTTAGGAGGAATAAAAATAAAGAAGGAGCAATTAACTCTAAAAGAATTGCTTGATTACATTTGATTTTGTACTCCAATGATATTAGCAAAACCTTCTTTTCTTAATTGATTTTGATCTTTAGGAATATATCAAAGAAAACATCAAACTAAACCCAGCCTATATTTCAGTCTTTAAGAAACAGCAACAAATTCATTAGAATAATGAGATATTTAATGCCCTATGGGCACTGTTCCTTGGAAAGGCTTTGATATAATTTGTAATAATAATAGTATTCTTAATTTTGTTTTCAATTTGTGCAGACAAATTAAACTTTCTAACACAGATAAGTGTACTCGAAAATAAATAAGTGAGATATTAAACTTCTTTTGGACAGCAAATCTGTGTCTGTATTATTGTCCATATTATGCTCCTGATGCTTCCTATCCAAGATTAGTAAATCATTAGTTTATCAGTGAAAACTGTTGCAAATGTTAACCTTGATTTGATCTAAGGAAATTAAACCCAATACCTACCTAACAGGGACTCCTTTTTGTACCTTTCATTGAGCCTTAAGGTTTTAAAAACAAACAAACAAAAACTTACTATGTATATCACTGAAGAACTTACATTTTCTCTTTTTTTAAGTGATAATTTCCATGCCTGTAAATACACAGAGTTCCTGGCTTGAAAAGCCATGCACTATTAAAAGAGATACTGTCAGGGTGTCAGTCTGCTCTCAGTTCTTGTGTGCTCTTGGCCAAAGAATGACCAGACATACCAAAGTGTCCCAGCCTCTTTGCAGACTGTTATCTCAGTTCTTTGGTGTCTTGCTAGAAAAAAAAAAAAAAAAAAAATCACAAGCAGGTCTGGTGCTACGGAGTGACCACAAGAAGGAAGCAGTTTCACACGAGAAGCTTTTTGTTATAAAATGAAATAGGTCTGTCTCTGTGACTGTAGAGAGACAGATTGACTCACTGACTTACTGACTAAGTGACTCTCACTATGGAAATTCTTGAGTTGTTTCCTTTTATTGGCCTACACTGGGGAACGGCTTTTCGGGAGGTGTGGGATGTTACCAAATGATTAACAGGTGTTCTCAAAATTGTTTCTGCATTTGTGAGGTCCTTCTTTAAAAGCCCTACCTGAGGGGGATGCACCACAATGCAGATTTAAATTAATGACATGAAAATTAGCCTTAGGTTACTCTAGTCACTTTCCATATCCTATTATGCCTAAATTGGGGAATTCCCAGATTGGTAAAGCATTCCTTCCTTTTCCAGGTGTAGCAGTTGCTTGGGATAGGATTAAGGGTATGACAACACAAAATGGAGTGCCTGCCCTTGTCCTTTTGCCCACGTGGGGCAATTGCTTGAGGCAACACCAAAGCAGGGCACCCTTGTCCCTAGAAGAAGATTCTAACTATCTACCTAACAATACTAGTAACTTCCATCCAATCTCGTTTTACAGGGTGACATGAGCCTTTTAAAAATTTAGCTAACAAACTAGAAAAAGAGAATGAGATTATTCCATGTACAAAAATTTGAAAGGTAGTTAAATTTAACCTTTGCTGTAATAACAGTACATACTCAGGTTAAGGAAATTTAGCTTGCAGAGCCCTCTGCTCATTAGGCCAGTAGGCTATAATGAAGGGTCTGCAGAAGCCCAGATGCATTGAGTTTCACCAAGAACTTGTCTCAAAATTTGCATGCTGTGAATCCTAATTTTCTAGCTATTTAACTCCCTGCTACTATCCACTTATTTTGACATAACTAATGACTAACAGTCTTTTCGTATGTAGGTGGAGTAAGTAAAGGAGTTTAAAATTTCTTACTCTGAATCATAAAAAAAAGAAAGTATGTTTCCTTAGGAGAAACAGACAGAATCATTGGGAGGAAGTGGCTTCCTTTCTTCCACTCAGCAAAGACAAAAATCTAGAATGTTTATCATTAAGACATATTCACTGATCAGGTTTTGACAGGTCAAGGCTTCTGTATACTTCACAAGAAAGAAAGAAAGAAAGAAAGAAAGAAAGAAAGAAAGAAAGATGCAGAAAAGTAAATATTTAACAAAGGGAAAGTTTTAGGTATCCAGAAATTCCCATCTTGCTTATCAAAGAAAGGTGCAAATAAATCTATTGTTTTTAGTTTTGCTGAGCTAGAAAGTAAACATAATAGGATGCTTCTGATGTGATTTCCTCATGTTGACATATTGGCAAATTGTAAAACACACATTTGACATAACAATGTCTTTCCTGTTGATATGTTTTCTTTTATATATATATTTTTTGCTTCTGTTTTTCTTAGAGACCAATCTCTTCTGTCACATCTTATCTCTAACGACAGAAAGGCGCTTGACTTCCAAGTATCTCGGTCTTAATAAGCAACTCTATCTCTCACCTTCCAGTGTGATTGAAACCAGATTGTTTTTCATTAGGTTAAAACTTGGCAAAATCAATTTCTCAATTCTTTGCACTTTGCTATCTTATTAGACAGATGATCTTGTAAAGCAGAATGTGTCACAATCACATAGTAGACTTTAAGTATTTAATCTCAGATTTCCCATCAGCAAAGTGCATAAAGAACACTGGAGATAGAAAATACCATCAAATAAAAAGAATTTAGCTTTGTCAATTCTACGATTCTCATCTGCTTTGTGTTATGCATAAAACTGCCACTATATGAATACATATGTTTTTGTACAATCATCAGCAAGGCAAAAATAAAGTTTTAAATCACACCTCTGCCAAAAATAATCTCCATACCCATATGTGTTCTGAACAAATTTCTTAATGTTTTCCGTTTTTAGGTAATGATAAAAGTAATATAAAGGTAAGCTATCTACAAATGGATCCAGTATTATTTTATTTCCTAAATAAACAAGCTTTTCCATGGAAAGGGTATTTTATTAAAATTGCCCACGTTTAAGAGATTTCTTTTCCAAAAGACAAAATATTCTCATGACACATTAATTTTCAAATTATGAAAGTCAAATTATTTTCAATAAGTTTTATGAGAGCTCCAGCAAGTCTAAATTCCAAACATTTTAAGATGTAATTTTAATCAATATCTGTATAAATTTTGTGCCTTCTAACCCTTATTGTTAATTGTTGGAGATTACTATGAGTGTTTCCTAAAAGCATACTACTCATAGAAACACAAACAAATAATTTGAAATCTGTTTAGTGGTTTTCTTCTCTCTGAAAAAGAATACATAGAAACACCAATATCTTACACTGATAAATAGGCTTAATATATACCTTAGGTTTGTTTAAAAATGTTTTCATAATATCTTAAAATGTCTGCTACAAATATTGTATCTTTGATGTCATTTAGAACATGGTAAAATAATGTTTAAAATTACTTTGGGGGTTTTACAACAATGTATGCTATGTAATAGTAAAATTAGTTTCCATCTTTCATTTTCTTTTACTTAGATTTTCCTTAATTTTACTAATATAAGTAGTAGAATAGCCTCATTTTCCACTTTCAATTTCTTTTTAACAGAGCTGAAGTTAGGTTTAAGAGATTCGTCCAGATTTTAAAATCTAACTTAATGCATCTTGATAGTAAATGGATCCTCTGAACAGTAAAATAGCATATCCTGACAGTCTAGTTATTATGTGATAAACCTATAATAATTAAAGTAAAAGTCTGACTGAATCTCTCATATTTTCAATTTTTAAGCAAACATATTTAATAAACTTTAGTCTTTAAAAATGTTATTACAATACCTTATTTCACCTATTTGGGTACATTTATTTATTTATATTTATTTATTATATTTCTCATATCAAATATTTGTGTTTATTAAATTTTTTAATAAAACTCTTTTGAAGAAATGATAACTTATTAAATACTAATGAAATCTGTACATGTTTAACTTATTTTTAAAAAGACATGGTTATAAATAAATGGGTGAATTACATAGATAACCTTTTTAGAAAATGTTGTTCTATTAAACGAACAAGTTGTTAATCTAAACGCTTTACCTGAAATTCTTTTTCCAACACTGAGGAACTACGTATGAATCAGCATAATGAATTAGCATAAATATGATAAGACAATATAGGTGTCTTTAAATTCATCAGACCTTCTCAATAGAAATTTTAGATTTGTAAATTTAAACAATTGCTTGGCATTTTTTATATGAGCTTGAGTTGTTATATAAGTTGTGCAAAAAGGAAAGAATATGAATAAAATGTTCTGAGAAAGAGAAAGAGAAGAGAGAAGAGAGAAAAGAGAAGTTAATTAAATTTTCTTGTTTAAAAAAAACTGTTTATAATTCAGCTCTATTGCAATGTACAAATTTATCAGCCTTGCTCAAAATATAAACAAATAAAAAGGGACTCAAATTCTTTCTTTTGGTCATAATAACATGCTATGCTTAGTAAATAAATCAGTGAAACACAATCATTGTTACTTATGAAGTATTCAAGTTTAAGAGTTTACAATAGATTCAATTCCTATTTTCTAGTTATAGATTTATTTGCTTCTTTGAAGTCTGGATATAAATACTTACTTTGAATATAGTGATGGACAGTTTTTTACTAGGTACCAGGAAACTTAAGTTACTAACTTGGCTTTGCTGTTTACTTCAGTGAAGAAATTATAGCAAGTTAAATACTTCTGATCTCAACTACACAATCTGGAAATTGCTTTAAATTGCAGTTGTGTCTCATAATCAGGTTGTAGACTACTTTTGGTAACTACCAAATGCTAGCAAAATATTTCATCTAAGGCATTAAAATAGTTACAATTCTGCAAACCACAGTGGCCCTAATAGGTTCTCTCACAATCGATAAGTTGTCTTCAGCATGAGGATAAATATGGATAGTAAGTCACAGCATCAAGTACTTCAGTGACTGCTAAGGTGCCAACCCAACAGTATTATAAAACTTTATAGAGGGCCGAAATACCCTAAAAAAATGACTGTAATGCATGAACTTGAAACATTTATCTACCGATGGCAAGATATTTCAGGAAAATATTTTCATCAACCACAAGCTATCAAACCAAACAGCCACGATTTGACTCAAGGTATCTCAAAAGAATTTTAACAAAAATTCAAACTATTGGTTTATATATCCACAACAGAACTATGTTTATTATAACTTAAGGGTGTCTAACTATAAATTTTCCTATTGGAATTTTACCTGCTGACTTTGTTATCTATTCCCCAGTAGATGAATAAGTTTCAAAAGATAAGTAATACCTTGTATATCATGGAATCTTGTTGTGCAAACATTCTCCTAGGTATATATGAACTTTCCCCAAAGTATCAGAGCATGGAGATTTTAAAGGAAATCCTTTTGCAGATCTTCAACTTCCATGTATGTTAGAGTCTCAGCAGTATCTGGTCAAGAAGGGCCTGGATGAAAGTCAATGTCTTCTTCCTGCCTGTATAAATCATTTTCTTTCACCCAAACTGAATTTTATTGTACTGCTTTGTGCTAGAATGATCTGCTAATGGGTACATGATTTCTTTTTCATCATCTAGGTGATGAAAATGTTCTAAAAGTAGCTCATGGCAAAGATTGCTCAATTCTGTAAATATACTAAAAACCATTGAATTGTACAATAAATGGGTGAACTTTGCTGTAAGTTATATCTCAATGCAACTGTTAAAAACCACAAACACATTAACAAAAACAAATGAACAAACAAAAAGTCCAGGACACCTAACAGAGTGAGAAATTGGAAGTACTGAGACACTGAATGATTCTAATGATCAGGTAACAATTCCATTAGCTGAACAGGTGATTTATTTTTCATTTTTATTGTTATTATCATTATATTTTTTTGCTATCAACAAAATTAAAGAAGGAAGTTATTGAGTTGCTAGGTAGAATTGTTATAAATAATGTTGATGATAGATCACTATGTGTTTCTTACCATATTACTCAGAAGGAATTCGAAGTATTGAGTGACATTTTTAAGTTTAAAAAAACTAAAAAAACCCCAGAAAATTCCTATAACTGCTATCTTTTTTATTTAAATGTATTTTAATATAAAATTAAGAACCTCATCCATGTCATTAAAAATTTTATCATGTAAAATTTACTTTTTTTACTTCATAATTATTCATCGACATGTATAATACATTTAGGTTCTTATGATAAATTGAGTGTAAAATAATTCCAAAATTAACAACGAAGAAAAAATATAATTTTTCAACTCTTAGATTGTTGGCATTGCAGAGAAATAAGGAAGCATACAATATAGGGAGGAGGCTTACATAAAATTTGAAGACTCCTGTTCTTTACCATTGAAACCTTTTCACTATGTCCTCAGAAACTAGTCATCTTTTAAGGAATACATGTTTTAATGCTCACAAGAACTAAACTCATTAAATAATGTATTCAGAAAAATAAGCCATATTGTAATTATTCTTTGTATATTATTTGAACTAGTATAACCACTAACCCAGAAGGAATGTTTTTCTAATAATGTCCAGAGAGGTAATTTATAATTTATGTTGGTTTTTCAATCCTTTATTGTACATGTTTCTTTGGTTCTGTCATTTATTATTTAAACTGCTATACATGTCTAACATAGTTCTCCCTTTTTAAAGCCATAAGAACAATTTAAAACAGTGTGTCAGAAAGTAATAGTTTTTCTTATAATCTGATTTTCTCATTCTAATTTTCAAATTTGAAAAGAAAAGCTTTCTAAGAAAATCATAGCTGACATGCCATTTTCCAAATGTCATAAACTTTTTCTTTTTACATACATCTTTAATAGGCTCTTCCCTTTCTTCATACATCTTTTACTGAAAATATGTTTGCCATCAATATTAAAATATGAATTATTCCCACATTGGTGTACATAGCTTTCTAAATGCTATCAAAGCCAATTCATTATATAGTAGTTTAATGGCATAGATCATTCATCTTTTAATATAAATTTGAT
>RJWJ010011281.1:0-44770 GCA_004363605.1 Indri indri
GGTCATTTCCTAGGTGCTTTCTGGTGCAACTAACCTCCACCAGGTATCCTTTAAAAAGCCCCTCCGTTGTTCCTTATTGCTTCCCTCTGTGCTACAAATGCAAACCAGATAGTCATGCTCTGAGCTCATAAAAGGGCGTAATGGGATGCAGACAGCAGATTCCAACCCAGGCTTCAACGCGGCCCTGTGTAGACAGCTGGCAGAATATACAGACCAGCCCACCGCAGCTCTCGAACATCTCTTTTGACCACCTTTAAACCTTGGAGCGACGTTTTATGTGGGTATATGGGGTGCTGGGGTTGGGTTGGGGGAGTGAGTTTTAAGTTCTGTGGTTATTGGAGCCAGAGTCTTGGCCCTCGTCTGAAGGTGATGTGGTCTCCTTCAAGCCAGGCCAGGGCTGCTGGCAGAGCCTTTCTCTGGGGCCTCTGCTGCCACATGGGATCCATGCTGTTCCTGTAATGATGGCCCTTCACGGGTGTATTTAGTACAAGGCCCAGAGTGTCAGGTGTTCCCTATAAAATCAAAAACCTTTGGCTTCACTAAATTCACAGCTTCAAGTCAGTTTAAGTGGACCAGAAAAAGCCTTTCCTTAATGAACAGCAACAAAGCAAATTAGATAGTGCCGAGAGCAAGCCTAGGTCTGCACGTGGTAGGATGATGCCAGTTATTGGGTGTTCCGCCTTCCGGCTGGTTGTCACAGGTGCACATCAGCCAGGGCCTCATAACTCCTTACTCCACACCTCTGAGTCTTAGGTTCAGAAAGATTAGGGAACGGGAAGAGAGGGGTTGATAACCTTTATTGAGTGCCTGCTGTTCGTCAGGCTTTGTGCTGGGGGCTTTAACTAAGGGATCTCCCACCGAATAGCCAAGAGTTATTCTCATTTTGCAGATCTGGATCCGAGGCTCAGGAGGGCTGTGACACACTTAGGGTCACCTAGGTAGTGCAAGGTGGCGTATCACGTACTCAGCTCTATCTGACCCCAGAAATAAATTGTGTCAGTGAAGGAGTGACGTTCCAAACCCAGCTGTACTGCACGACTTTGGGGAAAGTTAGTTAGCGTCTCTGCCTTGGTTTTCTCAGCTGTAAGTGGTGTTAAGGTTTGCAGTTCCCTTGCAGGTTGGCAGTGAGGATTAAGTGAGGTGTTGTACCTAATGCGTTCATCACTGAGCCGGGCACATATGCCCTTAATTAAACTTAGCTCCTGGGCCCCTGGAGCTAGCTTTGTTGCTGCTGCTTTTTCTGATGTATCATGTCACTTTGGAGCCAATTGTCAGCGTCCTTGAATCAGTTTACGCATTCATAACATGAGGCTTGGGTTAAAGGTCAGTTTTCTTAATGGAGAAAAACCCAAAGAGAAAGAGGCAAGTTCCCGTCTTTCATGTTAAAACCATCCTGCTTTCAAATGTGCCTGGTCTGTGTGTTGCTAGAGGACATAGTCCATGCATGTCTACTGGTGAGAATCTGGTTTGGTCATTTGTCCTGAAGGAAACTTTTCTGCCTGTAGCTGAATTCCAGCAGCACTCTGTGCTCTTAGGGCTCAGGCTTCCTCTCCTGCATGGCTCACGGTCCCTGTTGAGGAATATTCATTATCATCAGTCTCTCTTTTCTGCCGTCTCCTCCCCGACACAACTTGTAGTTTGAAATATTGTCCATTGTTTGTTTCTGCTCAGTCATGGAGATAGGTAATGGGAAAGGGCTCCAGTGAGGCTCCCGTGGTATTTAGGCCCTTCTTCAGGATGTTCCAGAAAATTCTCCTTATCTCTTACTGACAGCCCTCTCTGGCTTGCTTTGTTGTTGGCAGTGCCTTCCAGCAGCGCGAGGGCTGAGCTCAGATGCTCATTCCTGATTCCTGGGGCAGCTGAGGACAGAGATGGGGGGGTATGACCCCTTTAGAAAGCTGCAAGGCATGAATCCTCCCAGATGCTCAGGAGCCTCCCCGACAGATATCCTCCTGCCACCTTTACAGGCATCATGCTACAACTGCACAAATTATTTTTAAAGAAGAAGAAAAAGACAAGACAGCCAGTGGCCCTGCTGGCCTTGCTCATGTGGCAGTACCTGTCCATCCTGTGGGAGGCACCTGCTTCTGTTCTCTGGACTCAACGTTTTGGGTTCCTCTGGAGTCCCCAAGTCTACCTTGAGAATGTGTCCTTATGATTTGGTACCACGTTGTCCAGCTGCCTGCTGAGGGGAAAAGGCAGATGGGAAGAAAGGTGGGAAATATGTGGCATGATTTACCGTGTATGCCCAAAATGTAAGGTGGGGGTCCCCCCCAAAAAAGTTCTCAGAAATGAGAGAGTTGCCTTATATTTAAGTCTTTACTAATTCTCTCGTGCTGCGGCACGATCTTGCAATTATTTTATTTTGAACATCAAAGTAGTATTTAGGGAACACACATTAGCCTGGATTGACCTTAGTGCTGATTTTGGATGCTTATTGAGGTCAACTAAGGAAAGCATATTTTTAAAAAAAGAGGGGGAGTGGTTAAAAAATCTAGTAATATTCCAGGGCAGCTGACCTCACAGTAACAAGTGTTGAGTTTCTTTGTAAACAAGGCTTTTAAAGATCATTTAAAAATGGAGTAAGTTAAGAACCTTATTCAAATAACTTAGATCGAAGTGAAGAGAATATGTTCTGGAAAATTCAAAATGTAGCTCTAATCACAGAACCTGGTATAAAAATGCCAATGCCACTGGAGACTTTGAATAAATGCCTTCCCAAAGTGTGAGAGCCAGAGGTGGGAGGAAACCAGAAATTTTCTAAATTAGCATTAATTTATTTAATGTTTACATAATATTCATATATAATATACACATGTGTATATGTGTATTGCTGTATTAATATCTTAAGATAAATATCTTAAATGTAGCATATTTTAATTTTATTTTTTCAAGCCAGGCCCTTGCTTTGTTGCTTGGGGTAGTAGGGTGCATTGGCTTCATTGTAGCTCACTGTAGCTTCAAACCCCTGGGTTCAAGCGATCCTCGTGCCTCAGCCTCCTGAGTACCTGGGACTACAAGTGTGTGCCACCACGCTCAACTAATTTTTCCATTTTTTGTAGAAATGGGGTCTTGCTACGTTACTCAGGGTGGTCTCTAACTCCTGGCCTCAAGCGATCTTCCTGCTTGGCCTCCCAAAGTGCTAGGATTATAGGCGTGAGCCACCACAACCAGCTATAATTTTAATATTTTAGGTGAGGCATTCACATCTAATGATACAGATTCTTTCATTTACATTATTTACATTTATCTATCAAATAGTCCCCAAAGCTTTTTCACCTATCATCTGATTGGGATGGTAGAGAATCACTTATATTCGAGGTCACCTTATGATTTAGTGGAGATGTCTTTAATGCACCTCTAATTATATAGGAAATACAAACTGATGTCAAGAAGTATTTTTATATGTAATGACTCCATTCTTGTTTCTTTCTTGAGCTTTCTTGGTTTGCAAGAGTCAAACCAAAATAGAATGAACAGAAATGCAGAATATTAAAATGACTCAAATATATTTTCTCTAAAATCGGTAAGGGAACTACACTAGGAAAAGGGGTACCAACTTATCTTTGGGAGTCACTTTCCACAGAAGCATATGTGCTATTCAGACACGTGTTGAGCAGATTAACAAGAGTGTTTTCTGTCGTACGTAGCCAGCCCATTTGACCCTGTTGATAATGTGTGAGCCAAGCAGAGGGCCCATCTGTAGGAGAGTAGTCTGTAGAGAGTGATGGATCTCAGGAGCCTGTCAATGTGTGGTTTTGGGGAAGCAAACATGGCGAATTTCCCTGAGGAAAAATCATGGGTACAGGAAGGGCAAGATTCTTTGTCCTCCACATGGAAGTGGGGACTTGTGTCTTCCCCACGAAGCCTCTTGCCAACCACCAGTCACAGGTGGACAGACAGATTTCCACTAGAGGAAAACACACATCCAGCAATAAGCTGCCTCACTGAAGAACTTTATCTTTTCATGAGATGTATTTTCCTGGAAAATAAACACAAGATATGTTTAATCCCAATATATCAACGTTAACTGGCCTGTCATTGCCCTTTCCCTCCCCCAAGGCACACTTTTCTACCCTTTTCAATGTTACAAAAATTGTGGGCCGTTTTAGTTGGTGAGAAACAATAGCTACCCCCAAACTTGCAACACTGGTGCATGAGGATTCTCCAGAGAAACAGACCGAGAGGATATACACACACATATATTTATGTATGTATATTATGTGTGTGTGTATTACAGTCTTGCACCAAACAGCGATGTTTCAATGATGGGCCACGTGTATAGCAGTGGTCCCATGATATTATTAAAAGAGCAAATATAAAAACCTGATAATGGCACTTGATATTGGTATTGCACATCAAGTAGGGGAAATGATTGATATTCAGTAATGGTGCCAAGGCATTTGGTTTTCCTTATGAAAAAATATACAAAACTAAAAATACGCCATCTAGGTTTGTGTAAGTACGCTCTGTGCTTACACAATGAGGAAATCGCCCAACGACTCTCTTCTTAGAACATTTCCCTGTTGTTAAAGTGATGCAGGATTGTGTGTGTGTGTGTGTGTGTGTGTGTATGTATACAGAAAGAGATTTAAGACACTGGCTCATGTAATTGTGGGGGCTGGCAAGTCCAAAATCTATAGGGCAGGCTGCAAGGCTGGAGATTCTAAGAGTTGACATTGCTGTCTGGAGTCCTAATCCCACAGGGCCAGCCAGGCAGGCTGGAAATTCAGGCAGGGTTTCTATGCTCTAGTCTTAAAAACATCTCCTTCAAGAAACCTCAGTTTTTTTCTCTTAAAGGCCTTCAGATGATTGGATAAGGCCTGCTCACATATGGAGTGTAATCTGCTTTACTCAGAGTCTACTGATTTAAATGTTAACCATGACTAAAAAATACCTTCACAGCAACATTTAGGCTGGTGTGTGACCAAACAGCTGGGCACCACAGCCTGGCCACAGTGACACACACAATTAATCATCACAGTTGGGATCAATGACTGCCCTGTTTATAGTATATTTTAAAGTAATAAGATTATAAATAGTTAAGAAAATACTCTGAGTTGATAGAAATTTGATGAAGAAACTCTAGATTTAACATTTATGTTTTGAGAATTCTTTTAAAAACTTAAAAGATAGAAAATGCAAAAAATCATTGAGCAAACATCCATATTCCTGCCACTCAGATTTAATAGGCATTAGTATTTTGCCACATTCACTTTTGGGCTTAGTTTAAACAACGAATGATAGTTATAACAAAAGTCCCCTTTAACCCTGGGGAACCCCAGCTCATCTTGTCCCAGTTCAGTGCTTACCCTTCCCTTCTGTTTTAGATGTTAAATAGCATGTATTATTTATAGATAAACATACTCATTTTATGTGTGTTTTAATTGACAGAAATAGTATCATATTGCATCTTGCTCGTTATAGTCCGTGGTTTTTCTTTTTGAGATCGGGACACGTTAATGGAGTCACTTATTTTAACTGCCTTTTCTGTTTTGTTTTAAGAACGTTCTCTACCTCCTTTTTGTTTTTCTTCCAATAATTTTTCATATGGGAAGGTTGGCTTTTAGGTGGAAAATACATAATTAGATCTTTACCACACTCTGAAGAGAAAAACAAATTTAAAATGGATTAAAAAGAAATTTAAAATGGATTAAAAATCCAGCACAGTGATTAGCACGATCTTGCCCTACATGTAGCATATAATCCCTAAAAAATGTAGGTCAGCGTTAGGGTTCTCTATTCCCTTCTGATAATTTGTCTATTCCTGCATTGATATCACATTGTCTTAATTACTATAGTTTTCAAATATGTTTTAATATTTGATAGAGTCCATCCATCCTTTTTGTATTTATTTTTCAAAATTGTCTTAGTTATTCTCAGTTCTGTAATCCCTCATATAAATATTAAAATATTTTTCAAATTTCCTAAAAACTTTCATTGAACAACTTACTCGAATTTCACTAAAGTTATTGATTAATTGGGAAATATTGACATCTTTAAAATGTTGTCATCCATAAATGAGGTTTATTATCCAAATCATCTTTTATATCCTTCAAAATAAACTAGAGCTTTTGAAGGATATTATAAAACTAGATATCATAAAACTAGAGTTTTATAATTTCTTACTAAAGTTGATTTCGGACTTGTGCCTATACACTGTATAGTTGTGGTTACTACAGTGGCCAATGTTTTTTCTTACTATTACCTTCTCTATTTGTATTACTACTGGTGTAAAGGAATACTACTGATCTTTGAATTTGAATTTTCATTCCCAGCAATCTTGCAGCATCTTCCTATTGATTCTATTTGGTGGTTGGTCTTGATAATTAAATGTAAACAACTGACCGCAGGTCTTCAGTACCATTTTGAACTATAAACTCTGTAATTACATTGTCATCCACAATTACACAAATTTCCCTGAGCGTAACGTAGCAGAGAGCATTGGCTCTGGAGTCGGGCTCTGTGCCAGGGGACATAAAGATGAAAGCAGTGGAGCTCCCGTTCTGGGAGGTGACCAGGTATGGCCTCAGATTCAATTCTTACAAAATTTCAGTGTCTGTGCAGCTTTTCATATCACTGTGGTTTTTTTTGTTTGTTTTTTATATCACTGTGTTTCCATGCCAGACTGCCCAGGCTCCAACATTTTCACATCTGCGTAACCCTGAAAACTATCTGTACCTTGGGTTTATCTGTAAAATGGAGATAATAGTAATATCTACTCATGGGGATTGTGAGGATTCAATGAGTGATTGCATGGACCTGGCCCAGTTTCAACTTTCAATAAACGTTAACTATTACTGTAGGATAGCATTACTGCATTTTAAAATTTCAGCTATTTTGAAACTTCTCTTATGAGTAGCATGGGATTATTAACAATTTGGACTTCCCAGTGCTTTATCAGAAAGTTGACCTTTTCCTTTCGTAATTCATTTTAAAATGCTGCGCTTTGTTCATTGTAATCATATCACTTCTGGTAACATCATGCCTCGTATCCCTAACGCAGGTCAAAAGGAAAGTTGCTTCACAGACTTTGCTTTACAAACTGTGCGGAAAGGTCGGTTTTTGTTAGTGAGAATATCTTACCACTCTATACTAATTGGCTCTAGCCCTAGTATTTTAATAGAGTGATAAACTACAGCCCAGAGGTTTGAAGTGGTGTGCATTTTATTTTTTGAGACAGGGAGAAAAATGCTATGACTGATTTATAAACCCAGCAAGTACCCTAGAACCTCACATGTTCAGATTATTCATGGTTGGTGGTAGCGCAGATGTGTGAGGGACAGCCAAGCGTGCCTTGGAGCGCCGCCCTGGGCCTCTTCATTCACTGAAGGTGCTCTCTGGTCCATGCCCCCTGCCCCGCCCCCCCAGTGGCTTTTTTCTTGGTCCCAAACAACTGGGCCCCATCCTTTCCCACAATGTGGCTTTTTCCGGGCCTCTTGTTTAGAGAGGCCACAAAGTGAAGGATGTTGGGAGAAGGCTTAGAAACATGCAGGTCCTATTCTCTGGTGGTTGAGTGGCCTTGGTTGATTTTGGAATTTGGTAGAAAATGGCTTAACCCAGTGTTTAAACATCTGTTATATGCCCATCCTTTATCGGCTCACTGTAATTGTATAGACATGGCAGCATCCAGCAATAAATGTGGATCAGAAGTCAGACTAGGACATTGATGTGGTCAGTCACTGGGGGATGGCCACCCATTTATACTCTAATTCCTGTCAGTGCTGGAGTGCTCAAATGGGCATGTTACAATTGGCATGTCTCCTCAAATATGACCCAACAAGTTGTCACACACTCTGTTTTTTAGACAATAAAGGCTGGGATTGAGAGCAATTCTAGTTATTCTGATAGCTTTCTCCCGAGTCTCTTAGCAGGAGCTGGAGGACACCTGGTGTTCTTAAGAATAGTCAAACCAATTTCAGCAAGAGTCAAACTTGGTTTGTCAGTTTGTTGGTGTTTTGTGCCTACGTTTCAATAGACTTCTCTTTCCCTTTTCTTTCCTATGCAACCTTCAAGATCTAAAAGAATTGGAGCTTTTTTCCCCTTTCATGGCAGATTTTAAAATGTTTTCTCCTTAGCCTTTATCTTCAGTATCTTTGTTAGATAAAGGAAAAAATGTTTTTTTCTGTGATTGGGGAAAAAAAAAAAAAAAGAGGGGGTGCCTTCATTGACCAGACTGATCTATGCTTCAATCACTAGATCTGATTTTGTCTCTGCTAGACCACTCACAATTTCTCCAGCAACACCTGTCTTTAAAAGACCAGAATAATGGTGGGCATTTTTGTTTGTTTTATGCTGACATCCATTAAGATTTTTCAAATTTGGCCAATTGGAACAAATTTTTAAATTATTTAAGTTTTTTAGGATGTATCAGAATTCCATGACACATGGACTTTCCACATCTCACTCTTTGGCCGTGGGATGCATTTTATTACTACTTCAATAACCATCCTTATGAACGGACGGGAAGTAAACATGTTCAAAATTCTATGAAGAGAATGTTTTCTCTTTTTTTTGCTTTTTCAGAGCAGGAACCCTATTTTGATTGGCTATTGGGCATTCATAGCTGGGTAACTAAATACCAATGTATGAAATGGTTATTGTTCCCTGGAGTGGTGGCCTGGGCCAGAACACATTCTTTGCAATGCGATGGGGCCAAATGGAAGCTGTAAATGTCCTGGCAGTCCAGTCGGGTGAACATATGCTCGTATAACCTCAGACGCAGAGGTAGAAAGGTGGCTTTCTGGCTATGGTTTAGGACTGGGATCTCTGATCAGTAGGTTGGCATTTAACTGAAAACTCTCCATAAATCTTTCTCTTTGGTTATAGAAGTTGTAAGACCTACATCTAATATTTACCATTATGGTTAGATTCGACTTGCTTTGTAAATCAGTTATTCCCTCAGGAATGTCTTTTTAATAATGCTGACTTGTCTCATCTCATTTTTTCATTTTCAATAGTGCTTAGCCTGACTCCATCCCCTCATTCTGGGCATGCAAAAAGTCATCCTAGCTGATAAAATAGCTCTGTAGACCATCTTAACTGATAAACTCCAGTGATTCAATCTGTGTGGCATATGCTAAGCAAAATGCCTATATTGGCACTAATCCTCTCTACCTTTGAGGTATGGGGCCTCTCATGATGTCCACTTTCAGAGGAAGAACCTGAGACCTAGATCCCACAACTGGCCACCTCTTCAAGCTCCCACTGTTGGGAGTTCATATTGTAGCAGGCGATGCAAAGGACCTCAGACTGAGACACAGCTGACTCAGGCTGCCCCAGCTCTCCTGGAAATTTTGCGGTGGGGTCCCCCAAGTGCCAGATTCTTGTAAAACACAGGCCTAACAATCAGAAGCCTGGAAAATTCCATAAAGGAGGAGGAGGAGGAGGAGGGTGATCATGTGTTTTCAGCAACAGTATTGCTCTTGCTTATTCCATGTGGACTATCCGCACCCTGGTATTCCTTTGTGGATCCCACTTGTTAGGCCATTTGCTAATGGACAGGTATTCTAGTGAAGGTTACATTGATAAATGCAGTTTCAATTTTTTTAAAAAGCAAACTGGATCATTTTCTGCTTGTTTTTAGCTGCAGTGAATGGTTTCGGAGGTAATGGTAGAAGTTATCACTCAGTAAATATTGAGATCTATAATTTAACAGGCCCACTTCTGGATCTTGGGGGCACAAGACAGACAAGGATTGCCTACTCTTATGTAGCTTATATTCTAGAGAGGAGAGACAGGAAGTTAGCATATTAATAAACACTTGGTCAGCAATGATAAATGTTTATTAAAATGAGTTTTTGAGTGACATTATCAGTTTATTTTGTTGGCATGTGACTTTCTTTGGGAGAAAAGTACATGAGTCAGATGCTAAATTGCTGAGTTTTGTTTTCAAATCAAATTGGAATTAATCTGCCCTCTATAATTTAAATACCGTGCTGAGATCATAGGCAGAGAATAGAGACCTTAGGTCTGGTCAGTCTTATTTCTGTTAGGAGGCCTTGGGCTCACTTTTCTAGTGGCTTTTATCCTGGATTTGTTTATCTGTTACATGAGGGAGTTGGACTGAATCTGTGGTTTCAAACTCTGCCCTTGGAAGCTCCAGGTATCCCCTCAGAATCAAGCTGGGGGAATTGGTGAGACCCTGGGAGGCCCATTCTGCCTCAGCCAGAGTCTTTCTAAGAAAGAATTCTACTGCTGAAAAGAACAATTTGGAAGCCACTGTTTCATGAGAAACTGCCTTATTGTTTGTGGGACAGTGCCATGAACAAAGTTTTAAAAAGTGATAGACTAACAAATGGATAAAACAGGATAGATGATGGATTAATAGAATATATAAAAACCTATAAATTAATGAGAAAAAACAGATAACCCAAAAGTAAAAAGAGCAGAGTATATGAAATGGCAGCTCACAGAAGAGAAAATGCAAATGACAAAAATAAATAAATAAATAATAAGACAGGAAGAAATGCTTGAACCCTCAGATAATCAGAGAAATGCAAATCAAAGCAGTGGATTCTTTTTCCTACTGCTTTCCACCATCCAGTTGGGACAATGCTGGGATTAAAGTTAGGCTTAGGTAAGAAATAAGAATGATAAAATCATGCCTGGGTAGAGTTAGGGAAATGGGTCTTCACATCTGTCAGAGGGAGTAAAACTTGTCACAGGTATTTTGTCAGTGTCCATTAAAAATTAAAATTGCACATATTCTTTGACCCAGGATTTGCACTTCTAGAATTGTACTCTAATGAAATACTTGAACCTGAACACATTCACTCCAGAAGTGTTTGAAATGGGGGAAAAAATGAAAATGAAATATTTATCAGAAGCGTGAATAAATGAAATATGGTAAATACACATTATAGAATACTGTGTGGCAATTTCAAAGAATGGAGTGTATCTTTTTAAATGGATGAAACAGTCTCTGAAACATGTCATTAAGGGGAAAGAAAAGCACAGTGTAAAATAAGTACGGTATGTGGCCATTTAAGTCAAGTGATAACATAATTTTTTCTCCACAGGTATAACAGTAGGTTAATGCTGTATGCAGAAGGTCTACATGAAAAACAGAAAGCTGATTATTTTGGAAAAGGAGGGTAGAATTAGGGAGGAGATGAAGTATTATCTGTATAGTTTGAATAGCACACCGAAAGAATGTATCAATTTGTATCTTAAGCAATTTACGTTTGTTTAAAGCCCGTCACTGCACCAGTCGAGCTCTAAGGCTGGGTGGACTCAAAGGCTCTCTTGGGTTTGCTATCGCCTTGTTGTTTATGTGCCTCCGCTGGGCCCCTTCCTTCCCCGCCACTCCTTCTTCCTCTCTGCTTGCTGAGCTGAGTCCTGACTCCTTCCTCTCTCCTCCTCCTCTGTTGAGGGTCTGCCAGCTGGAGAAATTCCTTCCTTTGCCCTTCCACCCTTCTGAGAACTGTGGGTTGGCGAGCGATCAGGAAACTCCTTGAAGGAAACTGTTTCTATGAAAGATGCTGAGAAATGTGGGCCCTTGGCCATGTCCTGTGACCTCTCCTGCCCCCTGTGCATGGAGTGGAATTCAGTTCTTATGTTGGGACCAAGTGCTTCCCACAGGTAGAGCCCGGAGGCACTTCTACACCAAGTAGATTCTGTACAAGTCTCTCGAAAGCCACCTGGGTGAATGCAAGACCCCATGCCAGGCTGTAGCCTTGTGAGTGCTTGGACTGGCATAGTCCTTCTGTGCCTGAATCCTTCACGTTTTGATATAAGCTGGACTCATTCTTCCTGTAGATTTTTGTGTATTGACCACTCAGGATAAGTTCTGAAAATGTGGGTGTTTTTAAGTATGGACTTGGTAGACTCTAGGCAAAGGCAGATTTTAGACACACACACACACACACACACACACTCGCGTGATCAATACGTGGTATAAACGGAGGGACTGTAACAGAGTGGAAATTGTGTCAGGAAAGTGATTCTTGCCTCAGAACTGCTTGGAGCGCATTTGGTGCCCTGGGACACGCTCTTTGGAAGAAGGACAGGGTGTTGGCAGAGAGACCACACTAGGAGCCTTCAAGCAGTGTACACACTAATCCACAGACTCTCTTTTGTCTCCTTTTGCTTTCTGAGCTACAGAAGCGGAATTGAGGATGGAGGAGGGTTACCTAGATGGCAACTTTTCCAATAGGAACCATTTCAACAGCAGAAAAGTCCCATTCCTGGGATCTGCAGAATCTGCTTCCCTTGTCTCTCTGTCCTAATCATCAATGGCCCATTGTTCTGTTGGAACAATGGGGCTGATTTTTCCATAGGAATCTGACAGAAGTTAGTATAGCTTTACAGAGAACTGCCAATTAGGGGTATAAAATCGAGAATGGCACACGCACCGATGCACAGGGTCGCCTGCACACGCACCGTTTCAGAACTGTTCGCCTCTTTAGTTTCTGTCATCAATTTTATATATTTTTTTAAAGAAGAGCTTTTTCTGAAGGAAAAATAAAATGGATTGGCCTTCTGGGGGCCACACATAGCTCTGAAAAGCTGCTTAGCAGACAGGCCATGAGAGTAGGGAAGGGGCCGTTCTGCATTGTTAACTTCAAACACACACTGGGGGGTTGGGGGCACATCACAGGGAAACAACCCTGTTTTTCAATCCTGGGTTCCAGGGGTGTAGCTGTTTCAGGCCATTTAGAGCAGTGGAATTTAGATGGAGTGGATAATGCCCATGGAAGCTTTTCTACAAAGAAAATGGGGTCAGGTTGATCAGGACTGTATCCTAGGATTTGTGAGGTAGTGGTCTTTTGGTGAGTTTAGCTGTTAATTTGGTGGTTTGTACTGTACAAGGCATGTTAAATTATTTCGGAGGAGGGGGAGAATGACTGCTTTTCCAGCCGTTACTGTAGCTGCCTTGAAACACAGAGGGTAGTCAACACCAACCGTGGGTGATGTAGCTTTTCTTAACGCGAAATCATTCACTGAGAAACGTCCATAAGCTTCACTGATTTTAACTGCCTGCTACTTGGGAATCTTTATGATAAATGCCGTGAGGGATAGGAAGTCGGTCTGGGATGACACACACGGCCTAGGATCTCACAACTGGGAGCCTGGTCCCATCTGATGATGGATAAACATGCGTTGACAGGACGGACATGTTTGGAGTCAAGATACCCTAATGCCCCGAGGCAGGAAAAGCTTAGTCAGCCTCTGTATGCTTCACTTTCTCCTTAGTCCGTGCGTTTGACCCTCCTCCCCAGGTCCCCCAATCACACACGTTTTGTGAGTTGTTCTATTGTTTGTCTTTGAAAAGATTGATTTATACATTTGTACAGAAAATCCCAGAGCCTTTTTCCCCTTAATGCTATAAAGTTGCCATTTAATGAGGCATTTGGAAGGCCACCCAGCCACTTGAAATCTGAAGTGTCACACTGAGGAATTGTTACCAAGAGGTATTTACATTGGAGCCGTGGTTTTAACTCTCTTTTGGCAATTGATTAATTTACAGCAAGAGCCAATAAATCCTTAGACAGATGAGGAACAGATTGGAGGGGAGGAGCTTCTGTTTCGGGCCATTTTCTTTTGGAATGCTTTTAACGCTTGGCCCAGGCAGGGTTGTGTCCTTTTGTTAAAGGGTTCAAGTCAGCCACTTTTTGGTTGCATTCAGAAAAAGAAGTGGTTGTGTTGTCCTGGTCCTTGGCTTTGCTTAGACCTAACGCTCCTGTTGAGAGAATGTTTGAAAATGCATTTTCTTAAAAGTAGGACTGTGTAAATAACAGATTAGGCCTGAAAGGGCGATCTGAGCATAAAGGCAGTGGGAGCCGTGGGGGAAAAGTCCCTCACTTGCCAACGCTGTTTTATGTGTTGGGAAGAAAAACTCTGCTGCTTTCTTTCAAGAATGTGGAAGGGGGCGTAGCTGTGGCGCCGGCATCTCAGTGTAAAGGACTTTCTCTTTGGAGGCATTCAAATACACGAGGACCACTCCCCTTCCGAGCACTGGCAAGGCTGGGGTGTTCTTTTCCATCTTTGTGGAGGGAAATCCAAGGGAGGCTCTAGAGCAGTGCTGTCCAATAGAACTTTCCAGATGATGACGGTGTTCTCTACCTGAGGTGGCCAGTACAGCAGCCACTTAGCCACATGGGAAACATGATGAGCGTGACCGAAGAACTGAATTTTTCATTTTCGTTGAGTTTAAACAGCCGCACATGGCGAGTGAGTATTGTGTCAGACAGTTCTGAGGAGCTTTCATACTTTTTCTAAAGAACTCTGTTAATCCCCTTTGATTTTCACAGCCTGCTCATGAGGGATGGAGGTTGGGTAGAGAGTCCATTCCTGGTCAGGAGAAATGAAGAAACCAAGATTCAGAGAAGCCAAGTGAATGGCTCAGATCATGGACTAATAAAAACAGCCGAGCCAGGACTAGAGCCAGGGCCCCTTCTGCCCTGACTCCCACCCCTTACAGCCCCTCGGAGCCCAGCTTTAGATGTTAATTAGTAGTACTACTTAGCAGGGGACCCAGCCACAAAGGGAAGGCTTGCTCCACATCTGGAATCTTGGCTGTGGGCTGTGTATTTAATCTTCTTCCTTTAAATCAAACAGGCTTAATGAGCAGCGAGAGTTGGGCAATCCCTCTGGGCCCTTAAATCCAAGGAGGGGTTTCTCTGGAACCAGAGGAAATGGGCCAGACAGGTGGAGTAACTCCCCTCCCCGCTGGCCGCCTCTGCATGGCCCTGTCTGTGGCAATTACAGGCAGGGAAGGACCTGGGGAGACTTGTGGTTCTAGTTTCCTATCCTAAATACGCTGTAAAAAGGCCAGACCCCAGGACAAATGGCACACACTTGGATAATCCTGATGTTAGCAGTGCTTCTGGCAACCGTAATAAGCGCGCCTTGCCGCTGTAGAAACCAGAACCCTCAACACCGAGTGCTGTAATTGGCTCCAGCTCCATCCTCTCCTTCTCTGATTCTTGCTGCTCTGTCTCCTCCTTGAGGACTTTCAGGAGAGCTCAGGGATTTTTCCATGTCCCAGGGTCACCTGCAGAGAGCAGGTGGCAGAGGAATCCGGATCGGGACAGTGAACACTTGCCAATGCTGTCAATGCTCCGTAACCCTAATGTGGATTTCATGCCAGTGTGGCTTCCCCACTGCCACCAGCACGTTCTAGCCATTGCCAGCCTCACCCAGTGCCGAGACCACACCAGTGTGCTCCGGGAGCAGAGGAGAGGAAGATTGATACCTGCTGTCAAAGGACTGACGAGATGATTAGGAAATCTGCTGGGACAAATGTACTCATTGTGCTTTCAAATTCTTAACAAAACTAATTTCTGGACGACCTACTCCTCGGGTCTGTCCACCCATCTCCCTACCTGTGCGCCCGTGGCCGTGCCTGCCCACCCACAGTAACCACAGCAGGTCCTGGGGCCACCACCTTAGAAACAAATCTCATGAAACCAAGAGCCAGCATTTATATACCATTTCTTGATAGGGTGGTCACAGGATTCGTCACACACACCAGGGCACTTCTGAGAGTGAAAGAGGGCACTAATCATTATGCCAGGATAACCAGTTTAAGCCAGGATGGTCCAAGAACAGCAGGGCAGGCCAGACGTCGGCTGTGTGCCAAGCTGTGCTTGAGTTGGGGGCCTGGTTTCTTCTCTCGAGGAGCTCATGTCTGGCGGTGGAGACAGGTGTGTGAGCACGTGCAGTCACAGCATGAGTGTCGCAACAGGGTGAACAAGAGAGGGAGGAGCAACGGAGAGGGTGGGGGGTTTCTAGAGGGACGAAGAGGGATATTAATCTTGAGACTATTAAACTGGTATCCACTAACCAGGACCTTTTGACCTTGCCCTTGTGGAGGTTATTTGTGCAACATTGGTCGGGTCATGTATTGGTGAGGACCACGTATGCTGAGGGTCATCCTTCTATATCCACGTTACTGTTTAGTCCCAACATCGATGGTGGTTTGTGTAAACAACAACACCAAAATCACCTTCAATATGTGGGTGATGGATTTTAATGGGTGTAAGGTGACCTTCCAGTGGAGCAAATGTGATCGGCTGTGTCTGAAGCCTGTTGTAAGGTGTAAATCACATTGTGTAGGTTCTTACCCTATTCGCCTTATACTGGGGGCTGTTGAGTTCCTCAGCAGGGATGTGAGTGTTGCCTGTGTGTTGCAGAGTTACTAAAAATCACAAGCTCATTAGGAAAAAATTAGTTTGGGCGTTTGTTAGCATGAAGTTGTACAGACCCAAATTCTTGGGTCTAGTCTGAGATCAGCATGGTGCATGTTCAGGGTGCTCTGTGGGAGTGGAATTTGCACTGGAGTTTTGACCAAAAGAAATTTGGTCTTTATCTTCAGCCTTTCATTCCCCTAAGCTCTGGACGTGGTGGGCTGTACCCGCGTCTGGCCTGCTGTTGACCGGGTGGGAAGCTGGACACGGTGCAGTGTGGGATTTCAGCAGTGGTCTCGGTCCACATTCCCCTGCTGTGGGCTGAGTGATGGGAACGAGATTGGGCTGCTCCTGACTCGTTCTTTCTCTTCCCAGCTTTTATTCATTGCACTAATAAGATCATAACAATTTTAAAAATAATTTTTAAAAGGAAAATTCCCCTCAATCCTACCACCTAATATATAGCAACCCTGTTTTGCTTTTCCAAGCTCTTCCAGCCCCCTGTCTGCATGCACGCTTCTAATAACGTGGTTATAATAGTAGTGTATCCTGATTTCATTTTATTCTGGCTTTACCATAGCCCAAAATTAAGTTTGGAGTGAGCTGGCATGACCTGAGGGATTGAAAGATAACGTCCTAAGTCTGGCTCTCTCCTCAGCCCAGTGATTCCTTAATGCTGGTTGAAGGAAATGCCTCAGAAGGTGAACCAAAAGGTTATTCAAATGATTATTCCCTCATTTTCTCAATCTCATCCAATCTTGCCCAGCTTTTCTCTTGCCAGGTGCAATGGGCTGACTGTTTATGTCCCCCTAAAATCCATATATTGAAGGTGATGGTATTAGGAGGTGGGTCCTTTGGGAGGTGATTAGGTCTTGAGGGTGGTGCCATTAATGGGATTAGCGCCATTGTAAAAGAGGCCTGAGGGAGAGACCCCTTGTCCTTTCCGCCATGCGAGGACACAGGGAAAAGATGGTCGTCTTAGAAGAGGGCCCTTGCCAGATGCTGCTGGTACCTTGATCTAGGACTTTCCAGCCTCCAGAACTGTGAGAAATTTCTGCTGCTCGTAAGCCAGCAAGTTTTTTGTATTTTGTTATAGCAGCCCAAACGGAGTAAGACACCAAGTTACTTTTAGCTCACCAACTGTCTTCTTGTCAGAAAGAGGATTTTCTCGTTTGCCTGAGCTGACGGAATGCCTTTAAATTCCTTCCGGAACCTCACATGAACATATTGTAAATCCCCTTCCTCTTTTTGTCACTCTGCCACAAAATAAGCATAACTCCCTCACAGGGCGTCTCCACCTTTTCCCTTCCTCACTTCCGTCTGCTTCTGCCCCACCCGAAAGACTCTGTGTGTTTATGCCTGAGCATCAGGGACTGGCCATAAGCCTTTTCCCACCCTTGCCTTTTCCTTTCTTCGTGGCTGCAGATTATGGGATACCGTCTTCCACTTTATTAGGGAGCTGGCTTTATTAAACGTCAGGGATGCGCCAGGGGTTCTACATACATTCTCACTGTAATCCCTTAAGCACACTGTGCGATGGCCGTTTGCTCCCTTTTGCTAATGAGGAGACCACAAGTTGGAATTTAAGAAACGTCCACAAGGTCAGAGACTCGGTGACGGTAGGATCCAGAACTGGCTAACTTCACGTCCTGTTGTCTTCCTTTGGACTGTGCTTGCCCCTGTCTCTCCTGACACCTCCCAGGCGTGGTGACAGAAAGGTAAAAAGTAACTATGTTGCTCTAGGCACAGGGCATGTTAGTGGCAGTGTGGCAGCCGTGGGGCAGAGTAAGGACTTGAGAGTCCACATCAGCTAGTTCCCTGGTGATAACTATTGGCAGAGTCAGCGCATCCTAACTCATCAGATTCCTGCTTGATATCCTCATGTGGTTCTTTTTTATACCCAGCTGCCTAGGGTCACAGTTTGCTGCTGCTTGGTTGGGCCTGCTCACCTTAGTGGTGTTTTACGCCTTGGACTTGATACGTCTCCTTTCCCCAAATAGAATTCATCTGCTTAAAAGAAGTTTATTGAACACCTACTACGTGCCAAGCCCTGTGCTAGGGGCTGCATATTAAATCCATAGAAACCGTTATTAGATTAAGGTTATGTTTCCCAAACAAAGGTTTCCGAATCTTTTAGAGATGCATAAGAATTATTAAAATCGTGTTTGTTACAGTAATCTTTAAAAAATATTTTACCAATTACTAAGAAAAAAACCCTCTTTTACAGCAATAATTTACAGCTGAAAGATTAGATCAAAAAGATTTTATTTTATTAAGTAAATATTACTTTAATGAGATCTATAGATGTATAGTGGAGCCTGATAAGATTTTTTTTTTCTTTAAAATGGGTCTGTACATTACTCGTGTGAAAAATACAGGGTTAAAATATTTTTTCCTCCTGCAGAAACATATTTGTATTTTAAAATAGTTTTTGAAATAATACCTAAATCGATGAAATATAGTAACTGGCACCTTGCAATTTAGGGGCCCAAGACTGCGTCAGCCTGACGGGGAAGTTATTTCTGGGAAAACGAGCCTCGGGTGTCTCTTATCACAACACGAAAACCATGTTCCTGCCCTTGCAGGGTCTGTGGGTAGCTCGGGCTGCTCTCCATCCTCTGTGGCCCTTTCCGAGCCACCCACCCGGATCCCTTTGTCCTTTACGTTGTCTGTCGTTCAGACGTAAGTCAAGAGTGAAGTGTGTTCAGAAGAATCACTGCCAAAGTTGCACTTGGATCCCAATTGTGACTGACCTTGAGATTGCTTATGTTCCCCTAGCATCATGGAATGCCTTCCATTGGTGTGAAAATGTTTTCTTTTTCCGGGATAGGGCAGATAGAGCAATAGTGTACAACAAGTTCCCCAGACCAACAAACTACAATAAAGTGCAGAGGAGATGCGTATGAAATGTGCAAACGATATAAGGTGCCATTTTGCTTGACCATCGTTGTGTATGTGTATTGTTTCTCTTCATTTTTAGAGGACGGACGTTCGCTGGAGGTGACTGTATTATGGGCATTTTGTTTAGTGATGAGCAAAAATGAATCATACCCAAAAAAAGCATGGGGTAATGTGAAACATACCAAAGAAAAGTACAGGGTATGATAGGATCCAGACCTGGCTGACCTCACATCTGTTGGGCCATGCTTGCTTCTGTAGAATTATCTCCTTCTGTCAGTTTATCAGGTAACTGCACATAATAAATAACCAGCAATAGAAGTGGAGATGCAATGTAAAGCCAAGGCTTCAGGACAGTGAGTCCTTTGCAGTGGAAGGAAGGAGCATTGGTAAATTAGGCTCCTCTAGTCAGTTGCCAGGGACAAAGGACAAGTGATGGATTAAATGCTGGCACTCCCAGGGTGCTCCTGACCAAGCTGTTGAGTGAAGGCGAGGGCTTCAGGGACCAGATACAAAAAGCCTTTCTGAGAGCTGCTCTCCCGCCCTTCCCGTTGGAGCTGAGTCTCCCACCTTCCACCCTGGGTTGTCTGTAAGCTCTGGACTTGGCAGTCCTCAGAGACACAGTACCTCTGCTGTGCGTTGCTCAGTGTGAACTCTGCTCCCCTCTCATCTGGTAAAGAGACGTCTGCACACGGAGCATAGACACTAAGAACTTGCGGAACCTGCATTGTCCCAGCCAAGCCTTTCCTAGTTTTGTAAAAAGTTTCCTTCAGACGCATTGGAACCCTCTAGACAGATCACCCAGGATGACTTATGGGTCAGTCTTAGGGGTAGATGGAGCCTCTTTCTTCAAGAGGGAAAGCACCGTGCTTACAGCATTGTCCCTGTAGGTCAGCTTCCTGCTGACAGTCCAGTCTTGGGGTCAGCACCTCCTGTCTTCTGTGATTTGGCTTCCAGGTCCTGGCAGCTCATTGCAATCCTACCATGTGCTGGCTATGTGGCCTTGGGCGAGTTATTTATCTTCACTGAGTGTGTTTGCTGTGCTCTGAATGCTTGTGCCCACCCACATTCAAATGTTGAAATCCTAATCCCCAAGGTGATGGTATTGGGTGAGGGGCCTTTTTGGAGGTGATTAGATCATGAAAGTGGAGCCCTTATGAATGGGACTAGTGCCCTGATAAAGGAGGCCTAAGGGAGGACACAGTTAGAAGACATCGCCTAGGAACTTGAAAGTGGCCCTCACCAGACACTGAATCTGCTGGTGGCTTGATCTTGGACTTCCCATAACTGCGAGAAATAAATTTCTGTTATTCATAGGCTACCCAGTTTATATTGTTGTATGTTAGCAGCCTGAACAGACTGCTGTTCTTCAGTGTTTTTTCTGTAAACTGAGAATAACTATGCCTCCTGCTCAGATTTGTTGCTGGACTAGAATGAAAGAATGTGTGTAAAGCCATTGACAGGGTACCTGGCGTGTGGCTCACAGCAAATGATGTTGTCAATCATGGTCGCCAGTATTTGGAGAATGGCAGAGGGTGAGCATTTGGGGGGGATGGTTGTGTATCCTCACGTGTGTCTCCTCCGGCTCCTTCTCTCGGTTGCAGATTCCAGGGAGGTGTAGGTAGCACAGTGCACCAGCCTTTCATAGCCCCGCAACCACGTTAGGTAGTTAGGAAATGCTCATAAACAAATGTGATCTCGGCTGGATTTATTTATGAATTTGCCGACTCTCACCCTTTCTGTCTAGAAAGCCATCTCATGTAGACAGGATTGTAAAGAGCTCGCTGTTTATTGCTGACGATGCCTTCCTTACCTGAAGGGGACAGGCAAAGGAGCGTCTCCTCCGTGCTGCCCAGCAGAGGCCGGGTCTGCTCTCTTGAGAAGGGACAGGGGGAATGATAGAGGCCCCCCGCAGGGTCTGCCCAGCCTTTCATTCGCACTCTCTTGTTGAGCATCTATCTGCCTTGGGCTGAGGAGGTGAGGTCCTGCCAAGAGGAAATGAGACTGGGACCACAATTAGGTGATTTGACGTGTAAAACGCTGCTCAGCTATTTCTTGGGTGGCAGCCGATAGAAGGATACGTGAGCCTCCGTAAGTCCCGAAGCTGTGTCTCTTGATGATCACCCTGGGGAACAGCTACTTTTACTTCCCTGAGCTTTTGTTTCCTTATTTAATAGACTTGCTTGTTGTCAGTTGTCGCCGGGGCCCAAGATTTGTGTGAAGAGGTGGGATGCGGAAAAGGGAAACCCCTGCAGGAATGCTGCCTTGGAGAGATTATTTTACTTAATAGTTTTCTGCTAAAAGTGAGTTTCATAAATCTTCCTGGACAAATACTACTCTTATTTAAAAAAATAATTATTTTCTAGTTTTGCCTGAACACTAGTGTGTTGCTAGTTTAGAAAAGGGGGAAGGGAGTTGGGGCAAGACCCGAACTTTCTAAGAACTTTCTGCTCGCCAAGCATGTTAAATCTGCATTTAGGCTAATGGCTATAAAAATAGGTGGCTTTAAGTGAGTTTAGTGGATCTCGATTTTGCCTGTTTCAGGTTCGAGAAGTAAATACTTTCCATCAATCCGTTTTCAGTACCTTGGTGAAGGGATGTGTAGTGTTAGGGAATCCACAGGCCCATGTCCGTCTTCCTTGGAGTTTTTTTTTTTTTTTAAACAACTGTATTGAGATAAAATTATCATACATGTCACACATTTAAAGTGTACAATTAAATGGTTTTTGGTATATTCAGAGTTTTACAAACATCACTGCTATCTAATTTTATAACATTTTTATCACCCCCCAAAGAAACCCTGTACCTATTAGCAGTCACTCCCCATTTTCCCCCCACCTCCTGGCAACCACTAATTTACTTCGTCTAAGTTTCCTTTTCTGGACATTTTATACAAATGGAATCATACAATATGTGGTCTTCTGTGACTGGCTTCTTCCACTCAGCATGTTTTCATCACTCATCCATGTCGTAGCATGTGTCAGTACTTCATTCCTTTTCATCATCATAATAGTGCAATGTATGGATATACCATATTTTATTTATATGTTCGTTAGTTGGTGGCTATTTGGGCTGTTTCTGTGTTTTGGCTATTATAAATAATGCTGCTGTGAACATTCATGTATAAATTTTTATGTGGACATACGGTTTCTCTTGGGTTATATACCTGAGAATAGAATTACTGGGTTATATGGTAATTCCAGGTTTAACATCTCAAAAAGCTGCTAAACTTTTTGAGAGTGGCTGTGCTGTTTTACATTTCCACCAGCAATGCATGAGGGGTTCAGTTTCTCCACATTCTCATTGACACTTGTTATTATCTGTCTTTTTTTTATTATAGCTATTCTAATGGGTATGAAGTCGTTTCTCACTGTGGTTTTGATTTGCATTTCCCTGGTGACTAATGATGAGCATCTTCTCATGTGCTTGTCGTTCATACGTATGTCTTCTTTGGAGAAACATCTGTACCAATCCTTAACCTGTTTTTCACTTGAGTTGTCTGTTTATTATTGAGATGTTAGTTTGTTTACATATATTCTTGATACAATTCCCTTATCAGGTATGATTTGTAAATATTTTCACCCATTCTGTGGCTTGCCTTTTTAAATTTTCTTTTTAATATCCTTTAAAGCATAAAAGTTTTTTGTTTTTTTTAGAGACAGAGTCTCGCTTTGTCACCCTGGCTAGAGCACAGTGGTGTCATCATAGCTCACTGCAACCTCAAACTCCTAGGCTTGAGCTATCCTCCTGCCTCAGCCTCCTGAATAGCTGGGGCTGCAGGCATGCACCACCATGCCTGGCTAATTTTTCTTTTTTTTAGGAGCGATGGGGTCTCGCCCTTGATCAGGCTGGTCTCGAACTCCTAAGCTCAAGAGATCCTCCTGCCTTGGCCTTCTAGAGTGCTAGGATTACAGGCATGAGCCCCCGTGCCTGGCCAAAAGTTTTTAATTTTGATTAAGTCTAATTTATTATTTTCTCACTTGTAATTATGATTTCATATCTAAGAAGCCTTTGCATAGCCTAAGGTCATGCAGATTTAGCCCTATATTTTCTCCTGAAAGTTTTATAGTTTTAGCTCTTGTATTTAGTTCTGCGATCCATTTTGTGTTAACTTTCGTGTATGGTGTGAGAAAGGGGTCCAACTTCATTCTTCTGTGTGTGAGTTTCCAGTTGTTCCAGCACTATTTGTGAAAAGGATAGAAGAAAATGCTTGAAAATCATATATCTGATAAGGGATTTGCATTCAGAAGAAAACAAAACAACTCTTACAACTCAAAAGTCAAAATGAAATATTATTATGTAATCTAGTGGTTAAAAAGAATAAGAAAGGAAAAGTCATTCCAAATTAGTGAAAAACATACTTCTTTTAATATTTTAAAGCAATGTATTTATTTCAAGTGTGTGTTTTAATGAGCCAAAATACAAACCAAATCAGCAAAATAATAACCGATGTGTCTTTATTGAGATATTTATTCAACATTGAGTTATGCCATTTCCTATAAACTTAATTATTAATAAGAACTTACTACATCTACAAATTGCTGAAGGTTAACTTAATGAAATCAGCCACAAATGTTAAAAATCAAAGAAAAGTTTGTTTAGTCAATAATCATTCAATAAACAAACATGTAATGGGTGCTTGCTGTGGGCAGGACTGGTTGTGGTTGAAGCCAAGAAAATAAAATAGATCTTTGTCTTCCTAGGTATTTTAAATGAACCAATATTTGTAAACATGCCAATATATTGCCTGAGAAAACAATAAATATTGCTGTTATCATAACCTAGTAGCTGAGATGTGGAAACTTGAGTCTAATGAGTTTAACACAAGGTAGTGAATGGTGAATATTATTGGAAAGATACAGATGAAGAATTCTGGGCACAATTATGCTGAATAAGGCTAAGGTTATCATTAAGCATTAGAAAAGCAGCAGCACATCTAAGAAGCTGCTTGTCTTTAACAAGCCTTTATTGGCTTATACAATTATGGCAAGTGAATCTGCTTTTACCTAAGGGAGTAAGTGTGTTCTTTGATGAGTGTCCTTTTCTCCTTTTTTTTAAATTGGTGAAGCAAAGCACACATTTCTACTACCTTACATGTGTTCTAATTTAAGCTGAAGTGGTTCAATAATCTCTTTTCCCCTTCTTCACCCCAAACCTGAGGATAGTGGGGGTGTTTCTCTTTCTTTTCAAACTAAGCCAATTAATGGAATCTTCCTCCGTGTTCTTGGCCTTTATTTTTCTCCTCTGGGGTTGAGTTCGATCACCACTGGAAGATGTTTGCATTTTCCGATACAGCAGATGGCTAGTTAAATGACATTAAATATAACCTCATGCTGGCTCTCTGCATATTCTCCTTGGTCAGAAACGTATCTTTTCAGGACTGAGTTACACCACCCCACTGAGAACTCCGAGGAAGAGTGGCTTTATTTGGATATCAGATGCCTTCTGATGATGCCGAGTTTTGGCAGCACCGATATGTAACATTTCATTTTGAAAGGCTTGGAACAACCCATTCAGAGCCTGGAGGCCATGGTCCATCTGCTAGAAGTTGATAACCTTTGTCACTGGACTTTGGAAATGTAGGGAAGGTTTGCCTATTGTTACCCATTATCATCGCCTTGGTAGAGTTAAACATCATTCCACTATCTTATATCATCTCCCACTCCCCGACCCCTGCCAATTCTTGGCTAACTTCAGTGATTCTTCCTGGTTTTTAAGTGTGTGTATGTGTTACTAAGTGTGAAATTGAGGTAATTTTAACTGAGATACCACACAAGTAAAATACAGATCATGTTACCAATGTCTAATTAGCTTGCTTTTATCAATGATTTGGGAAATCTATTAAAAGGCTACTTGCAATATCCGGAACAGAATGTTTGGACTTACTTTTCCACATTTTGATAGTCTGAGATCCAATAAGTATTAGATTAAATGTTATGTGTAAACTTTGAGAGTTTTACTAAGTACCTAAATCTGGGTAGAATGCTTGATTAGCACAAGTTTCTAATCACATATAAAGAGAACTGAGAAAAAGATAAAAGGGTTTGTTTTATTATACTGGCTGATTGTTTTGCTCAGGCTGCCATAGCAAAATATAGACTGCTTGGCTTAAATAACAGACCTTTATTTACTCACAGTTCTGGAGGCTGGGAAGTCCAAGATCAAAGTACCAGCAGGGCTGGTTTCTGGTGAGGGCTCTTTTCCTGGCTGGTAGAGAGAGAGAAAGCAAGCCTTCTAGTGTCTCTTTGTCTGAGGGTGCTAATCCCATTGTGAGGGCCCCACCCTCATGACCTCATCTAAACCTAATTACATCCCAAAGCCCCATCTCCAATATCATCACATGTGGGGTTAGAGCTTCAACATAGGAATTTTGTGGGGACAGAGTCCATGGTATTGCCCTTTGAGTTCTCCTTTAGAGTCACAGACGACACAAGGGCTCCAGTCAGTAACACCTACAACGTTTTTGTGCATGTCCTCCAAGAGACCCACTAAAAGCTACATGGTATTGGAATATCAGCCTGAATTCGTCTGCCCATTTCCAGTGAAGTGGAGTTGAGAGATGACACTGTGAAATATGTTTTCTGTCTTTAATGTTTCATGCTATGTAAATGAAGAAAATCTTGTTTTAGTTGGATTTTATTATTTAATCCTTACCCCCCTTCTAATTAAATGAAGGCATAAAGAAGGTGTCAGGTAAATACAATTGGGTAATATCTTTATCCCTTTTCAAGATTATATATTTAAGACACATCAAGGTATTCTGTGTTTCCTTCTATTTTGTTTTATTTTGGTTCGATCCATATTTCTATTTGAAATCTAAGCAGAAATCAGAAATGGGAGTGTAAGAGCATTAATTTAGGGAGTAGGGACATGTGGTTTAAGATGCTTCTTGATATCAGTTTGAATTTTCTATGCTGATTTAAAAGAATAAGAACATTTTCTTTTACCATATATAGTGGAATATAAGCCCCATACATAAGCAAGAAGTCTACAGAAAAAGGCTTTTTGGCCAACATAAATATACATGAAATAGTATATTTAGTATACTAATAAGATACAATTCAGTGTACTACTAATATATACATGAAATACATGATATACATGAAATACTCATGTCTAGCTCTAATATTTAATTTAATTCACATACATATTTAAAATCATTTAAAATTTAAATGACATATTAATTTTGAATATTCCTTTTCCTGCTCATATAGTTTGTGAAGCAAATTTATTCAAACTCAGAGCCACATTTTGAGTCCTCTTAAGTCAGTTTTTCAGGGTATATTACCTTCCCTTACCTCTTTATTAAATGAAAGACAGCAATTTTTATATCCATGCATGGTGCTGTCATTGGACATTTTATCCAAGGCCACAAGTATCCGTTCATATAACCGTGGTGCAGTTCACCGTTCCTTTCATTCTATAATTGAAAATAGCTTGCATTTATATACATAATTGCTATGTGCTAAGCACTGTCTAGGTGCTTTATATATATATTAACTCGTTTATTCTGAGCAACCTCGTGAGATACCTTTATTATCTCATTTTACCGAGAGAACTAAGGTCCAGAGAGGTCAAGTTACTTGCTCTAAGTCACATAGCTCATGAAAGGCAGAGCCAAGACTCAAACCCAGCTCTGGAGCTTCCAGAGTTCCTGCTTTTAACCACCACACTACTCTGCCACAGGGAATCCAGCACTTAAGACTGTGAGATCATTTCCCCTAGGAATAATTGTTAAATTTAACATTAAAGTGATTTTCCCCCTTTATTTTAAACCAATTCTGCTTAAGCATCTAAAATTCCCATTGATTGGGTCTGAGACAATAGTCTCCTCCAAACAGTAGTTTGTCATCCAAATTAAAGTAATTGAAAGAGAGGTTTGTGATATAATTTGTACGGACTCAAATGTAAGACAACTTCTTCTTTCATGAGGTTAATATTAGAGAAGAAAACTATAACCTTATATTTTTGGCATATATGGTGTGTAAGTCAAATCAGTTGGTGAGGATTTGACAGGATAGTTGTACTACTTCAGAAACAACCACTAGTCACTAGGCAGTGTCCTAGGCTGTTCACATATATTACCTAGTTTTATTCTCTCTGCAACCCTATAAGGAGAGTACCATCATTCTAATTTTATAGATGAGTAAATTCAGGTTTAGTGTATGAGAAACTTGCCCAGCCCAATATACACAGAGCTTGGGCAGTAGAGCTGAGATTTCAGCCTTTGTGCAGCCACCTCCAAAGCTTGTGCCCTGTGGCTGACAGCACGTGGCCTCGCTGGGCATAAAGCACTGGGTGGAGAAGCCCCTGACTTGCAGCAGGTGGGCACTGTGTTGCCCACAGCAGCTGGAACCAACTGGCACCAACAGCCCTTCCAGCTTCCTGTCATTTCTCTGCTTCCTTCTTTGCTGCGTCTGGCAGGGCTTTTGGCTGCAAACAACAGAAATTCCTGTAGCTAGTTGAAGCAGAAAAGGATGTATTAAAGGTTGTTAGTTAGATGGTTCACAGAATTTCTGGGAAGGACCAAGAATCAGGCTTGGATGTTATAGAGCCCGGAAAAGAGCCAAACCACACCATGGACTGTTCTAGCAGAAAAGCCAAGCCGCCTCCGCTCACTGTGCAGTCCCCAGGACTTCCCGGAGGGAACACCAGAGCTGTGTCCCCCCTCTCTGTGCTCATCAGAGGGCCTGGGTCACAGTGGGTGGCCCTTGCCTCCCCATCACTCCTGTGTCCAGGTCACGGTGGGATGTGTCTGGTGAAAAGAGCTCATGTGCCTGCACCCTGGCTGCAAGGGAATATGGGAAAGGTGGTTTTCTAAAGATTTTCTACTAAATAGGGATTGAGTGGACCAATTTACAGTGTCTGCCACACTTAACTCCTCCACTTCCACCACTGTCCTAGCCCCTACCTTGGCTCTACTATACAAAGGTCAGCTGGTGTCTTAGTCCACTCAGGCCATTGTAGCCAATACTATAAACTGGGTGGTTTATAAATAACAGAAATTTACTTCTCAAAGCTTGGAAGCTGCAAAGTCCAAGATCAGTGCACCGGCAGATTCTGTGTCTGGTGCAGCTCTGCTTTCTGGTTCACAGATAAGGCCTTCTTGCTGTGTCCTCATGCAGTGGAAGGCGCCAGGCAGCTCTCCACGGCCTCTTTTAGAAGACATTAATCCCATTCATGAGGGCTCTGTCCCCATAACCCAATCACCTCCCAAAGGCCTCACCTCCTAATACCATCACTTTGGGGTTAGGATTTCAATGGATGAATTGTTGGGGGACACAAACATTCAGACCATAATAGATAGGGAGCATTTGTGCCTCAATGTCTTGTGCCTTTGTGGATACAGACTGAACTGCTGAGTGACACTTTGTGCTCATCTGAGTGTAACGAAACCCCACAATTCACACACTGGAAAGGGTTCACCTTGTTCTGTTTCTTCTCTGGTAGCTGGTGTGGCCAACATTGCGACTAACCCAGGGGTCCTACGTGATAAAATTACTTAAAGGAAACTCACTGAATGGAAGCTTCTCTCTAGCATAATGATATTTTCCAAAATTATGTTTTGTTTTAGTGGAGGAAGGCTGCCTCCTGAAGTCCGGTATACTAGTTGGAGTTCATACTGTGAGGAATGTAACCTTCCATTCCTGGCTTTCTCTCTGAAGTTCAAACTTTTATCTGCTGCATCTCACATCCTGAGCATGAGGAGAAAAACAAAAGTGACAACTGAGCAAAAGTTTAGCAGTTTAGCATCTTTATACCTTTTTTTTTTTTTTACATAGGGTCTCACTCTGTTGCCCAGGCTAGAGTGCAGTGGCATCACCATAGCTCACTGCAACCTCAAACTCCTGGGCTGAAGCTATCCTCCTGCCTCAGCCTCCCAAGTAGCTGGGACTACAGGCGCCTGGCTAATTTTTTTTCTATTTTTGTAGAGACAGAGTCTCACTCTTGCTTAGGCTGGTCTCCAACTCCTGGCCTCAAGCGATCCTCCCGCCTCAGCTTCCCAAAGTGCTAGGATTACAGGCGTGAGCTACCGCTCCTAGCCAACATCTTTATTCTTTGTGAGAAAAACATTATATCCTTCTTTTGGGCTATAGCTTTTCAATTTCTGTTGAGAAAAGCATCATGCATAGGCCCAAGTTCTGAAAATAATGGAGACTCGAAGAATATATATTGATTAGAAGAACAGCATAAAAGGGAAAGAACCTAAGATTTAGCCATGGCATGCATGTCAACCGGGCAACTTCAGGCAAATTGAATTCATATCTCTGACTAGTTACCTAGTCTGTAAAATTGAAAAAAAATATATCAATTCTAAGATCCTAATCATTATTGTAAGAATTAAATGCTGAAACTCTGGACACAGCACAGCGTCTTGCACATAATTTTATAATGTTAACTTCTTGTCTTTTCTGGAAACCACAGTTCCACTGGGTGAGGGGAGGCCTTTCCCCCTTGGCTCTTGCTGTCAACGTGGGTTTCTGACTTTCTTAATTTGGTGATTATGTGGGTAGTTTACATCATCAGGTGAATAAGCAGATCAAAGTTTAAGATGGGTGGGTCAGCTGGGGGTGGGGAGAAAACCAAATCTATTCCTTGAACACCCTTGCTCACTGTGACTACGGTTTAAAACTTTTAGAGTATTACAAATAAAGTCATCATGAAGGATTTTACTTTGCATTTTTCTAGTTATCTTGAAGTCTTGATTTTGCCAGGGGCTTGCAATACATGTATTAATTTTCCTTCAGGGTTCATTTGGCAGCAACAGGCAGAGGAACATTTGCATTTTAATTGGGTCGTTCTCCATACTTTCTCCCACCCCCACCTCCAGCATTCTCTCTCTGCTGCTGAGAGCTGGAGCTGGATGTCATTCCCTGTGTCTCTGAATGTCAATGTCTGTAACTCTTCAGTGGCTACCAACCCAACCACAAAGTGTATGATGAACTTCTTAGCGTTAAAAAGCTAGTAAAATTCTCAGTTCAGGTGGCACAGGCCCTTGCAGCTCCAAAACATTAAAAATTTGGAGTATTTTTTTTAATTAAAATGACTAGTAACAAAAGTTTATTGTATTGTCTTTCCCAGCGATGTCAATTCTGATCCTAACACGAGGACCTCTTTTTGAAAAGGAAAATTTTATGAGTAGATGGTGCGTGTCTCAGGGGACAACTTTGAAATTGTTGGAGGACAAATATAAATATGAGAATGGGTGAAATCTGGTGCCATTGCTAATCCCATTTTCTTAGATGGAGACATAGAGGCAATAGTTCAGTGACAAAGGTGGTTTTTGTTCCGGTAGGAGTTCCGTTGGAATTGAAGCTGCACTGCGTACAGGACCAGTTCTTAGAATGGACGTGGAAAGCTGGTGAAGCAGCCTCAGTCTAGCAGCCTCGGTAATTCTGACGTGTGCTCGTAGGGGAAAAGAGGCACCATGAAATATTTACAGTGAGCCTGGCAGGGATTAGCGTATACAGAGGTTGAGTTCAGTAATGTAGGATGTAGAGAAAGCCTTAAGTGCTGAAAACGTACCTCGTTACTATCAGGCAGAGTTTTGGAGTTGAATTTCTATTTCTTTTAGAAGGTCTAGGGGGCCTTCGCCGAATACCTTTACTTTCTTTAAAAAAAAAAAAAAAGTCGGAGGTCTCCACAACTATGCAGGGATGCGGTGAAACATTGGGAACAGATGGCACCTACCCGCCTGTTGCTGACACTCTAACTGGGGAAATACCCTTCACTTGAAATCACCAGATTTTATTAGATTGCTGTTATCAAGTCCAGGCAAAGAAAAAGATGAGCCTGTGTCGCGTACACTTGGCCCTCACTATGTCAGATTCAGCCTCGGGGTCTCACCCTGGTTTTGTTCAGGCTCCTCAGTTAACCAGTTCCAGACCTTCTGTGCTGGGGGGTTCCCCACAGAGGCAATGAACCCCAAGGCCAGAGGCCTCTCCTATATTTGCTCTGTATGCAGGCCAGAAAGTTTCAGAGACTCAGGGGCAAGGATGTGAAAGAAAGGCAATTCTGATTGGGTGTGTGAGTGTTAATTTTTTTTCTTTCAACAACTTATCCTTCATAGAACAAATATTATTCTCAGATTTGTTTTTGAAAAGTAGACCAGTAAGTATGCAGACAGGTTAACGAGTGTTGGCCTTTCTCTCTGAGCCTAGTCCTCGTTCCATTCTGTCTGGGGAAAATTTCCTTTTTACAGTGCACCTTGAGACCAGGGCTTTGTTCAGAAACCCTTTATTTGGAGCCCTTTGTTTTTAAGGAGAATTTATTGGAGGTCAGGTTTGGCAAGGAGGTTGGTGTGTTGGGAGGGTGGTGGGAGAGAGAATGCAGGGTGTGAGGGCCCATGTGTGCTCCTGTTGGTTGCAAATGCTCATAAAGTCTAAAGACCGAATCCATGAAAGGTAAACAACCGTTTGGGATTTTTTTTATGCTGGAATTTATTTTTCCATTTTGTTTGTTCTCGTAGACATTTTCTAGATTTAGAACACTGTGTTTACAAAATAAAAAGCCTTCATCATTAGTTCATCCTGAGCAGGGCGTTGGTGTCTGTGTTGATGGCTTTGATTGCCCTGCCCCTAGCAGGCCAGTCTCTCCGGGTGTCGTTCAGAGACAGCTGGCTGCATCCAAGGGTTGGCTTCTCCACCCCAGTTGCAGTTGTGTAGAATGGGGTCACCCCTCCCTGGGGGAGTGCTTTTGTGTGCCCACAGTCAGGTGTAGAGGCCTGATTTCTGCTCCCACTGGGTCCCTGACTGCCTTTGAGCAAGAGGTGAATGGGTATGCCTGTTCATCTCTGTGTTGCCTCATACCCAGGCCACCGGCTGTCCCAGCCCAGCAAGAGAGGCCATGTGAGCAAGGTGTGGTAGTATTGTGCCTTTCTGATCCCTTCTGATGTCCTAATTCAGGTGCATCTATTTTTAGACTGGGCTTCTTCTGTTTTTTTTATTTTTATTTTTTTTATTTAAATATGGAATGCTTCACGCATTTGCATGTCATCCTTGCGCGGGGGGCCATGCTAATCTTCTCTGTATCATTCCAATTTTAGTATATGTGCTGCCGAAGTGAGCATGGCTTCCTCTGGTTTGAATTGTCACTTTTGCAAGTCTGTGACCTTGCGTGTGTCCAGTTGTTTTCTTTAAGAATCCCTGGGTATTCACTAATTCTAACTCTTCAGAGGCCTTGAAATCTGCAAAGTGCTAATGCAGAAACCACTTGCCTAGCTCCTGAGCAAGAGCATTTCATTCAACTAGAGATAAAACTCAGTGTCCAGATGTCTGGGAAAGGAAGGGGGACTACAGGATTGATGGGGGAAGTTTACTTGAAGGTGACATAGGAAGAGGTGTGAGTCTTCTACCAACACCTGTCAGCATTTACTGAGGGTCTCTGTGCTGACTGTCTCCATGGCAGGCCCAGTTTGTGTGTGACTGTTTATAAGCTGCATGGCACTGTGTGCAGATGGGGGAAGCACACGCTAGCATGAGTGGCAGGAGGCTGATGAAGGCACTACCTCTTGAACAAGGGTGGGGACACAGCAGCTCGCCATGAAAGATGGAGGAAACTGGGTGGAGCTGGCAAGGAAATTGGGGTTGGCCAACTGAAGGGTTTGTTGGCCACAGTCAGGAGTTTGCATTGGATCCAGAAAACCCTGGCAGCCATAGTTTTGGGACAATTATTGCATCTGACACTTGGCCGAGTAGAGAATATCGTAAACTTATTGCCAAGGAAATAAAAAATCGGATCCCTTTCCACTGGAGGCTATATAGAAAGATAACAGAAATTCTGGGCGGGTTTCCCAAGAGCTCAGAGTAGAGGTGCCCACGAGGCTAAAGGCAAGGCCATGGAGAACGGAGAGGCAATAGCTGGGTGGGTGAAAGGACTCTGGCACGTTCAGTTGGAAATGTCAACTCCCTACATGTAACGTGGAACCAACTAGGCTGAGTACAAAGGGCTCCCAGGATTGAGAAGTTAAGATGAAGAAAGAACCATCTGGAAATGACACATGGGCATCATTTGGGGTATTTCAGAATTCTTCCTTGAGGTATATTATAGTCAGAAAATGGAAAGGAAAGAAAGATGCCCATGGTCCTCCTGAGCTCTGATTCTCCCAGAGATAACCTTTCTTTTTAAACAGTATAGCTAATCGGGCTAGTTTGGGCTTCTCCTCTGATTTTTAGGGTAGCTTTAGGAATTACACTTCTTTTTTTCTCCCATTTCTTCATCAATAATAAAGAAGAAAAACAAGGGCTGCGCATGGTGGCTCATGCCTGTAATCTTAGCACTCTGGGAGGCCTAGGCAGGAGGATCACTTGAGGCCAGGAGTTTGAGACCAGCCCGAGCAGGAATGAGACCCCATCTCTACTAAAAATAGAAAAATTACCCAGGTGTTGTGGCTCAAGCCTGTAGTCCCAGCTACTAGGGAAGCTGAGGCAGGAGGATGGCTTCAGCCCAGGAGTTTGAGGTTACAGTGAGCTGTGATCACACCACTGCACTCTAGCCGGGCCACAGAGCAAGACCCTGTCTCAAAAAAAACAAAAGACCTGGCTCATCCCTAACCAGGAAATAATTTGCAAAATAAAAAAGATGAATCTTGTGTCACTCCTAAGAAGAAAAGTACCGTTCCCTTCCAAGTGGAATGCCCAGAATTTGTTGATGACACTTACCCAGAAAGATGACCAGGATGTTTTTCAGTGCAACTGTGAGTGGGTATTTTGTGTATCTTTTCCAGGAAAATCCTGGGTGGCGTGTGGTTCCGTTTCCTTCTCTTGTCAAGTAACCAGTGGTCTGATTGAAGCTGGCAGCCCCTTTGGGAGCCACTGAGTGCTGACTGCTGTGTCTTTTAACACTGCCGTGCGCTGAGCACTGTGTTTTCGTTTCCCAGTTTCCCCTTTGTCACTTTCAATTAAGCCGGGAACTTTTGGAACCAGGACAAGCCATGTATAATTTGGTTAGGGATGTAAATAAGCCACAACAGCACAGAGGAAACTGAAATGTGAAGAACGGAAGGGGAGCAAGTAGGTTTTACTTGAGACTCACTGTAACCGCAGTCTGTGGCCAGCACTGAGACGATCTAAAACATTCTCTGTTTTAGCAAAAACTCTGCAAATGCATTGCATGTTTTCAGATGAGGAAACTGTGGCTTAGGAATATTTACTTATTATTCACACAGCTAGCGAGCCAGAAATGCTGCCCTTAACCCTACGGTTGTCTCACAGAAGCTTGTCATGTGCGCACTCGCTCTCTCAAGGCTATTTTTTTAGAGCAGTTTTAGGTTCACAGTAGAATTGAGCAAAAGATAGAGATTTCCCATCTACCTCCTTTCCCCACACAGGCACAGCCCCCACCGTTATCAGCGTCCCCCACCACGGTGGTGTATTTGTTATAATTGATGAACGTACATTGACGTTTCCTAATGACCCAAAGTCCGTAGTTAACATTAGGGTTCACTCTTGGTGTTGCACATTCTTTGGGTTTGGGAAGATGTATAATGGATGAGTATCCATCAATAGCATCATACAGAATAGTTCCACTGCCCTGAGAATCCTCTGTGCTCCGCCTGTTCATCCCTCCTTTCCTCCCAACATCTGGCAACCACTGATCTTTTTACTGTCTCCGTAGTTTTGCCTTTTCCAGAATGTCATAAAGTTGGAATCATACAATACACAGCCCCTTCAGATCGACTTCTTTCAACTAAGTATTAATAACATGCATTTATGTTTCCTCCATGTCTTTTCTTTTTTATAAATTGTAAAATTTATTTATTTTTGAGAGGAGGTCTCACTGTGTTGCCCCGGCTGGTCTCCAACTCCAGGACTTAAGCGATCCTCCCACCTCAGCTTCCCAAGCAGCTGGGATGACAGGCATGCGCCACCACTCCCCGCTGCCTCCGTGTCTTTGCATTACTTGATGGCTCATCTCTTTTTTAGCACTGCATAGTACCCCATTGTCTGCTGTGCCACAGTTTATTTATCCATTCACTTACTAAAGGACATCTTGGTCGCTTTCAAGTTTGGGCGATTATGGATAAAACTACTATAAACCTCCACGCACTCACTTTCTTTTCACAAAGTATGCTGTCCCCTTAAGAGGTTTTGTAGAGGACTCACTTAGATCCTCTATGACAAGCGGGACAGTTTAAAAGCCTGGTGCTACATATAAGAATAACATCTATTGGATGTCGGGCAGGGGGAAGGAGGGAGGGGAGGGGGGAGGAGGGGACTGGTATATGCATACACAAAGAGTGCGATGCGCACCATCCGAGAGATGGACACGCTTGAAGCTTGGACTTGGAGGGGGAGGGGTGCGAGAGCAACATACATAACCTGAACATCTGTACCCCCATAATATGCTGAAATAAAAAAAATAAAAAAAAAAACCTGGTGCCAGAGAGGAAAGAACTCAGGATTTAGAGTCAGGCAGACCTGATTTGGTTGGGAATTTGAATCCCAGCCCTCCTCCATCTGTGATTTAAAATTCTCGGTGTTCTCTGCTGTCAGCCTGCGGTGCTCTCTGAAGCGGTTAGCCCTCTGTCGGCACTCTGAAATCTGCGTGTGAACTGTGCACAAATGGTTGTAGCTAAAATAATCTTTGAAGCTCTCGAACCCAATTTATTTTCTTACTGAGTCTGACATTATTCTTGCTACTTAGATTAGGAAGGCCCTTCACGAACTTCCTTTTGTAGGTAGTGAAAATTAAAGCTTTAATTGGGCATTACTGGGAGGATCATACATTCCTGGTTAGGTACAAACCAAAGAGGCTCTACCTAGCAGCCTATTTGCCTCTAAGATACTAGCAGTTTCACACCTTGAGGCTGTTCTTATTGCCAGAATTTGCACTGTTTCTGGCCAGCCAGGCACATTCTTGTGTCTTTTGTTTTTAAACTGTTTTAGATAAAGTTTAAGACCTAGAAGTCACCATTGCCTGATTCCCATGGGAAATCTCCTCCAATTATTTAGAGAAATTCTTCTTGTGGGAAAAAGAGGAAAACAAATAACTGATTGTTTGGAGGCTCATAGAACGAAATTTCCATTTATGACCCAACTTCCTCGCCAGTGTTTCCGAAAGCTGTGGTTTTGTGAGTCACGTTCCTACCACTACAGAACCATATGGGATTCCAAGAGAAGATTCTTCGTGGTAAAGATGAGAAATACCTTGCATGTATAGCTCTGAGCCCAAACATGTCATTGAGAATACTGTGGTTTTTGATAGATTTCTTCCTCCAAGGGCCTGACTCCACCCTTCCCCTCTTGAATAAGAAAGACTCTAATAATGTTTAATCGTAATGGAGACTTGGGAAGCTTAGGGGCCTGGTTTTTTATTTTTTTAAGAGGAATTACTTTGAGATCTGGAAATTACACTCTGGATTACCCTGGGTGCAGTAAACTTTTAAAACTCTGGGAACTAAACGTTGCTACTGTTAAGCTTACAGAAGAGGAGAAGGAGACAGGGAGGGAAGGGGTTGAAGAGCCCCAGAAACTACTCTTAAAAACACTGAATTTCAGTTCACAGACATTTCACCAGCCCTTCTAAAATGGACTGGCAGCCGAGTCACAGTGGCGTGGAATGTTTGTTGAATGTAGACTTTGTACTTCTCTAGGTGCCTAGAGAAGCATAGCATCAGTGACTGCCCTGGACCACTTGAGCACCTTAGCAAGGTCCAGACTCAAGATTGAAGCATATTCTCCTGTTGAATGGGAACAACATCTAGAACTGTCTCCTGCTTCCTACCCATCTGGTGTGCACATCTCCACTGTGCACAGTGTATGACAGGCACCACGCTCAGTGGAGTCACTATGTGGTAAACATTCACATCACCGTGAGTTTCTGAAAACCGAATGAGTGGCAGCACTTCCACTATTTGACAGTATCGGTATCAGTGCAGTAAAAATAAAATATAAAGGACTGGAGCTCTCAAACTCTCCCCACAGTTTTTGTTTCCTTGGGTGGAGTCTTAGTGGAATCATGACTGTGGCCTTTGTTCTGCTCGTCCAGTTCATGTGCTCCAAGTGGCGTGGGCAGCCGTCTGAACCCAAACCTGGCTGGCAGCAGTCCTTTCTGGAATGCCCGTTCAACACGCCTGCCACTTGGCATGTTCTGCTCGCTCTGCGGCGCGAATCAGGTGGGCTGAGCTAGAATACAATTGTCTCCAGGTGCAGCAACCGTGAGGAGTAGCTCGCTTTGCTTTCATCTGTGATGGGGAGAAGCCTGGAAGTGGGGCAGATGTCAAAACCAAGCGACAGCCTTTAAGGCTTCCGAGAAGTCCTACTTTTTCTGAAGTCGCTCCTGATTCTGTAGCCCAGGGTGACGCCTCCCTGTGGAAATCCTGGAGCCCTCACTGCCCGTATTAATCGCTTCATGTTTCTCGTGTGTTGTTGTAGTGGTGGGGTCTTTTCCCACATACAGTTTCTCGTCTGCACAGCACATGTGCCTAGAGGAGACTCTTGTTAATTTATTTGTCTGATTCTGGTCTTGAGAGGTAGCCAATATCATGGACACCAGCGGGATCATACACTGAAGCTTTGGGGAAGTGTCTGTAGGAATGCTTACAAACACTGATATCTTAGAGCTCCCACAGCCTTCAGAGGCATTAGTGAGAATTCTTGAGCTGAAATTGGCTGGTGACATTGGCTCAAGAAATTACTTGTTCCCCTGCCTAGTAGAAAGCGAGTTGCCACTGACTCTCAGAGCCTGTCCCTAGCGATCCTCAGATCTGCAGCAGGATTCCTGGGAGGAGTTGAAGTGCTGTGGGGCTGGATTGAGTTTCCAAAACCAAAACTGTTTTCCGTTTCTATGAAAAAGGAAACTACCCCCAATTCAAAGGGTCGATTGGACTGACTGACAGGCTGGACGCCAAAGTGGGGCTGAGAGGTTATCTAGGGACTGAGATGATGACTGGCCGGGCTGGGGATTGGGGGTGGGGGCCTGGGAGGCGCCCACGCCTTGAAGTGAGGATGTGGGCTGGCCCGGCTTCCTCTGGGAGGATGTTGTCAGAGGCGTGTTTAGTGATGTAAGTCCTAAAGACCTTTTGCCCCTCTGAAGTTAGACTTTCCTCACCCAAAAGTGATTGGTCCTTTTCTCCACCTATGTCTGGAAGAAATATGTTTATTTTTTTGATTGGACAGGCCCAATCCTCATTAATGGACTTTGATTCTGAAAAGTTGGCCAGAAGTATCCAGTGGCCCTAAGAGATGTGTCCTTGCCCAGCACTCAGGCCCTTGGGGCACACCGGGGTGCACTTCCTGTTCAGTTACCCCCTTTCCATCACGAGACCCTCACTGCCTTCCTCTGTCTTACCCAGGATGGCTCCTTCTTGAAGAAAACTTCGCCGTTTCAACATACCTCCATTCACTGAGGTGAGGAGACAAGATATGAGGATGAGAATATGTGAGGAGGAGAGAACAGGTCTCTGCCTCAGACATGGGCTCTGAGTGAGGGGGGGCTGGGACCTCTCTGCACACATGGAAGCTTAGACCAAGAGTGCTCGGTACGGAAGGGAGCACAAGTCAAATGGCCAAGCAGAATGTTTGAGAGTATGTTTCCAAGTCCTCAAAGCGCTAGTAATTTATATTAATAAATTACACTATAAAAAGGTGAGGGTGGGAACTGTTTGATAAAGATTTGAACACACCAGTTAAAGGAAGAGCCTAGCAAACAATGCTTCTCAAACTTACTTGACCATGGAGAACTTCTTCCATAGAGCATCTCCCCAAAATATAGAATGTATTTTTAGAAAAGCTAGATTAAGTTCATTAGAAAAATTATAAAGGAAAGAAAATTCAAAATGACAGTGAAACTGTATTAAGGATCTGAGATGATGGGAGTTTTGTCTTATTTTTCCATTTATTTGCTAGAACTTAGAAGTATGCTGGGCTCTGAAGGGAAATATAAGAGGAAACTTTTCAATAAATATTGGTCTGGCACTTTTAGTGAAACAAATTCCAGAGAGGAGAACAGTCTCCAACCTAGCCAAGGATCCTGGTAGAAGCTGAAACCTACCTTGCTGCAGGATTCAGCTCAGTGTTTTTGGAATTTTTTTTTAAGACAGAGTCTCACTCTGTCACCCAGGCTAGAGTGCAGTGGCATCATCATAGCTCACTGCAACTTGAAACTCCTGGACCCAAGTGATCCTCCTGCCTCAGCCTTCCAAGTAGCTGGGACTACAGGTGCATACCACCGTGCCCGGCTAATTTTGCTATTTTTTGTAGAGACCAGGTCTCACTCTTGCTCAGGCTGATTTCAAACTCCTAACCTCAAGCAATCCTCCCTCCTCTGCCTCCCAAAGTGCTAGGATTATAGGCATGAACCGCCACCCATTGCGCCTGTCCTGTGTTTGAAATCTCGAATCTGAATGCATTGGAGAGGGCATGCCAGCTCCTGTCCCAGCACCTCCTGTTGCTTTTGCCTAACCTGTTTCTCTCCTATTTATTTAATTTTCTGCATCCTGTCAACATTTATGCTTGCAGCCCCTAGAGTAGGAAGCAGTCATGGTCATAATAAATACAGTGTATTATAACATTCTAAAAACCCACAAGGCACATGCTGTAGATAATCCTTTGTTTTGGGGGAGCTTTCTCACATTCAGATGTTTACTCGCATCTCTATCCTCTACCACTAGATGCCAGTAGTAACGCCCCCACCCGTCCCAGTTGTGACAGCTGACAACGCCTGCAGACATTGCTAAACGTACCCTGTGGGGAAGAGTCTTCCTGATTGAGAATCACTGGTGTACGTGAAAGCACATCTGTGTGTGGGTTTCATGATCTGGGCATTGGGGCTAAATCAAGAATAGTCTTAGACACCGTACAAAAGTGTTTAGGCTTTATCCTTTGAGCTGTGAGAAACTTAGAGCATTTCAAGCAGATCTTATGTGTTTGCCACTGGATACCTCCGTGTGCAGGATAGATGGGAAGGGTAGACAGCTGAGGACGTGAGAGCAGTTTGGAGTCAAGGCCCTAAAATGTGATTGCGGAGAGGGGACAGGTGAGAGAGATTTAAGAAGTGGAGTTGACAGGATGTACCCACCAAATGTGGAAAGGAGAGAGGAATCCAGGATGACTCGTTTGCGGTGACTGGGGGGTGGCATTAATTGGACGAGGAAACACAGGAGGAGGAACCTGTTTGAGGGAGAGCATAATAATGGGTTTTATTTTAGGATATGCTGAGTTTGAGGTGCCTGCAGGACACCCCACCAGAGCTGGGCAGGAGGTCTGAGGCCGAGCTCAGAAGAGAGATTGAAGAGTTGGTGGCTCTTACTTGGTGGCTATAGCTGTGGAAGTAGAGGGCCTAATCCAGGAAACAGGAGACAGAGGGGGACAGGGAGAAGCTGGTGTCCCTCCAGATCCTGCCAACCGGCTGAGAAGAGCTGGTCAGAGAGCTGGAGGCAGCTCTGTCCACCAGAGGCTTACCATCTAATTGGACAGTTTGACAGCTAAGAGACAGATCTGTATACAGTTAAGGACCCAAAAGCATAATGACATCAGCATACGCTGCCAGAGTTGAGTGAGGCCGAGAGGGTGTGAACTCCAGGAGTGAATGATGTGGGGAGTGGGGAGAGGCGAGGGCTTGCTCAGAGGTGATTTTGAGCCCTCTGCACCGATGGCAGAAGTCGCGAGGGAGCTGCAGGCCAGGGCTCTCCCTGCTTGCACAATATGCAGGGTGTCCCCATTGGCATCAACATTATCCTCTCCCATCATGGGACAGAGAAACAGCCTGAGCACCTTGTTTGCTTTTGTAACTTTCTGAGTTATTTTTAACTGGGAGATGAGGAAAGGGGAGGAGGAAACTTTAGTGCTTCCTGTTTTCAAGGGTCGTTTATGAATTTTACTTTATGGCAAGTGATAGTCTTTTCATTTTGTGACCTCAATAATAGGAAGCGTGACAGCCACAGAACTGGCCATTTGGAAATTATAAAGAAAATCCAGGTTCCATTGGCTTTTTTAAAAATATGCTTAATATAAAAGTTATCATTTTAACCATTTATGTGTACAGTTCTGTGACATTAAGTACATTCACACTGCTGTGCAGCCATCGCTACCACCCATCTCCAGAACTTTTTTCATTTTGCAAAACTGAGACCCTCTACCCATTAAACAGTAACTTCCCATTCCTCCCCCCAGCCCCCAGCAACCACCATTCTCCTTTCTGTTTCTGTGACTTGGACTACTCTAAGTACCTCATGTGAGTAAAGTCATATAATATTTGTCCTTTTGCAACTTATTTCACTTAGCATTATGTCTTTTCAGGATTCATCATGTTGTAGTATGTGTCAGAATTTCCTTTTTATAGCCAAATAGTATTCCATTGTATGTATATACGATATTTTGTTTATCCATTCATCGATCAGTGGACACTTGAGTTGCTGCCACCTCTTGTCTATTGTGAATGGTGCTGCTATGAACATAGGTGTACAAGCATCCTTTTGGGCTCTGCTTTCAGTTCTTTTGGGTATATTCTCAGGCTGTCCTTGGGTGTTCGCGGTATTGTTGATCCCTTCTCTGCTGTGCTAGGATCACTCTCTAGCTACTTGCCCTTCTAATGTTCCTTTTGTTACCCTTCTGCTTTTGCTCTTGGGAGAGTCTTGGGTCTGTCCCCAGGCTGGGCTTTGTGACCAGCTAGAGAGCGATTACTGAGCCCCTGCCTGGAGTTCTTGTCTATAAAGTTATGTGTCTTCTGTTGGTGCCGCCCTAGAATTTGAATCGGGAAGATCCATGTTTTCTAACCTCAGTACTTCCACTGATGTGCCCTGTGACCTTGGCAAGTTTCCTCATCTCCCTCTGGGCCTGTGTTTCCACATCCACACAATGAGAAGGTAGAATTACGTGATCTTTAGGGTCCCTCCCAGGTCATGGAGGGTGAGGGCACAGTGGTCTCCTAAGCCCAGGAACCAACGTGGGCAAGAAGAAGGCAGAGCTGAAGACTTCTACCATGGGCAATTTGACTCATCTTCCTGGAACTCCTATATGGTTAGGCGGCCTGTGTACTTGCTGACTTCTAGCACATGCTATGTGGCTAGTTTTGTGAGTAAATGTAGCAGCAATTGCCTTTAAAGCAAAGCTATGTGTAGATATTATCCACCCTTTGTTGAGAAAATGGGACAAAGAGAGGTAGAATAACTGGTTTTACCATAGGTTTTTGACAGATGTCTCAAACTAATATTAGAGAGAATATTCTATAGGCAAATTCTACCTTGTTAGGACTGTAGTTTGGTTATGGGCCAAGAAAATTTTTTTTTTTTTTTTTTTTTTTTGAGACAGAGTTTCACTCTGTTGCCTGGGGCGAGTGCCGTGGCATCAGCCTAGCTCACAGCAACCTCAAACTCCTGGGCTCGAGCAATCCTACTGCCTCAGCCTCCTAAGTAGCTGGGACTACAGGCATGCGCCACCATGCCTGGCTAATTTTTTCTATATATATGTTTTTAGCTGTCCAATTAATTTCTTTCTATTTTTGGTAGAGACGGGGTCTCGCTCTTGCTCAGGCTGGTCTCGAACTCCTGAGCTCAGGACTATCCGCCCGCCTCGGCCTCCCAGAGTGCTAGGATTACAGGCGTGAGCCACCGCGCCTGGCCGGGCCAAGAAAATTTTTATCTCCTTTTTTTTTTTTCCTACTTAAAAAATTTAAAGAGCAGACTTCTTTCTTCTTAGTTTGAATTCTCCTGCACTAGGAAGGTGAGTCCCAGGAAATCACCCACATGATCAACCTCGAGGCTTCGGTATGGCATATGAACACTGGGACTGGTCTGGGGTTCCCTGCTTGGGTTCGGAGACTTAGTACTAATCCTCCTGTCAACTCTCTGCCCTGTCAGTGAAACATCATGCATACCAGTGGCTTGTGTCTTCCCTGTCTCATCTATAAAATGTAGATCACCTTTTTTGTTTCTTTCCAAGGATGTTGTATTGGGCCCTTAGGATGACTAGAACCCATTTGGGGCATGTGTGAAAATGCATAGCGTTTTCTTTTTCGGAGACATTTTAACCATCTAATAACACAAAAAAGACTTGGCTTAAGTACAGACACTAAGTCATCAATTTTTTTTTTTCAGCATATTATGGGGGTACAGATGTTTAGGTTATGTATGTTGCCCTTGCCTCCCCCTCCCCCCACCAAGTCCGAGTTTCAAATCAATTTTTTTATATGTGGCAAATTTTTAAAAAATTTCAAATTAGAGAATTTCCCATGGTGATTGGAACTAGGTTATGACAATATGAAGATCATAGGGGGGAAAATCCATATTGGTTAAATTCTATTCATAAAATAAATGAATAGACTAAAAAGACAAACAAAAATCCTAAAGCTTAATAGTCCTCTGGGCTTTCTGGAAGCATGACCCGAGAATGGCTGCAAATAAGCAGAAGATGTTCTCTCCCCTTTTGTTCCTCACAAGTGTAGCTGATAAAGGACTTTGTCAGTATTGTAATAACAGTATGTCATTCCCGTCTAAATCGTGCATGTAAATTTTTATACCTCCTGCAAAGACCAAAGGGTTTTCAAAACTTCTGTCCCTGGTTTTTGGATCATGAAAGACACTTTTTGCTTCAACTGAAAAACAAGGCGAATTTTATACATAGTAGAAGATATAAGTGTGTTGGTTTGGGGAAGCCTATTTTTAAAAGTTCTATTTCCTGATAAAAATCTTAAAGAGAAAAATCAAATCATCTCTGTAGTTACTAATATTCTAGAGGGATAAGTGCTCTGAAGGCTGACTGATAACTCCTGTTTTTGCTAGCACTGGTCTGCAGTGCACGACGGGAGCTTAGTTGGATTAGAAAAGTTGTGGATTTGGTGTCATCATGACAAGTAGCTTTTATTTACCAACAAATTTCATTACGAAACAATTTGACTCTCGATTTTTATACCCATTTGAATGCAATTAAAAAAAAAACATCCCTGGCCCTTTAATAAGTGCAAAACATACTTAATTCATTGTGAAGTATTAGGTCGCTGGGTGGAAAGTTTCTTGACTGATCATCCTGGCTTCACATTTTTGGTATATCTGAGATATGCACATTTTGGTATATTTTTGGTTGTCTCCTGCCTGAAATCTTCAGTCCACCTCAGCGTGCAGTCTGTGTGATGAAGCTGTTGCAACTCCGTGGCCTGGGAGTGTGCCCTTTGCTGATGGAAGAGCTGATCTGCAGATACCTGCTGGAGGAAGCCATGGATGGCTTCTGCCGGGATCTGATCTTCCCCATACTCCTGGAAAATTAAAGCTGTTTTTAGCAGCCGGGTTCCAGTACACTGGCAGAACAAGGGCTGGCTCATCCTCTTACACACACAGTTTAGCTGGATGCACTCATAAATGAAAAATGATCTGAGTGCTGAGGGTGGGTGGGGCCCTGGAGCTCAGGAGGTGAAGCCGGGAGGAGAGAGAGAGAGAGAGAATCTGCTCCTCCGCTCAGCAGAGCATGGGGAGCTGGCAGGAAGTCGGAGCACGCACTGGCGCAGCTCGAGTTTTTGTTGATCGTTAATAACCCGGGACTTTAAAGACCTGAATGGAGAAGGGAAATGAAGCACAGCAAACTCTGGAGTCTGGCCTGTGCGAGCAGCTGCTGAGGCGCAGCAGAGAACACTCACCTGATCAGCTCAGGAAGCAGGTATGGGGGAGACCTGAGCGCCGAAGAGAATTGTGTTTTCTCTCGGAACACAACTTACAGGTCTCCCAAAGATTTATTTATTTATTTTTTTAAAAAAATAGTATATGAGGAATGAGCAGATAATATTAACATAAAGAAACAGACCTAGCCTGC
>RJWJ010011282.1:0-44758 GCA_004363605.1 Indri indri
TTTTTTTTTTTTTGTTGTTGTTTAGTAGAGACGGGGTCTCACTCTTGCTCAGGCTGGTCTCGAACTCCTGACCTTGAGTGATCCACCCGCCTCAGCCTCCCAGAGTGCTAGGATTACAGGCGTGAGCCACCGCGCCCGGCCAGATTTTAACTTTTAATGTGTTAATTTGTTGATATATACATTTTTATTTTAATGTAGTCATATATACACACATATAACTTTATGGCTTTTTAACCTTCTTTATAAAAGACTTTACTATTTTGAGATCAGATTAAAATATCAAATTATACTTCCTTTTAGTTATTTTTAGGGCTTAATGCTTTTTAACATTTACATTGTTATTTCATCTAGAAACTAGTTCCCTCTCTCTGCCTTCAGAGAAGCTCTACACTCAATCTGAGGTAGAATAAAAAATACCAGAAGTAATTTAATATCTTTTCTTTTCAATATTTGATACAGATTCCCCCCCCAACCCCCCAATACAGCTTCTCACTAAAATATCTGGGGCACATCACATTCACATATGGCCCAATCAATTTCTGGCTGACACAACTGTACTAAATATGAAAAAGTATTAAAGAACTGATAAAGACTGATTTAAGGAGACTACATAGCTAGATCGAGCTTTCTCTTTCCAGTGCTCTTACTAGTTAAACTACTAGATATGACATAAACTAAATATAAAAGCTGAATGATACCCCAAAGGAAAGCTAATTTGGCATTTTAAGACTATTGTCACTCTAAAAGGAGACTTATATTTTAACATTAATAAGATCCATTTTTATAGCACTTTAAAACTCAGAAAGCACTTTTACCACTATCTGATTATGAAATAGAACAGACATTATCATCCTTATATTAGAAATGAGAAATCTGAAGTTCAGAGAAGCTAAGTGACTTTCCCAAGATCTCATAGCTAATTAGTGGTAGAGCTCAAATTGGAGTGAACGTCCATTTCATTTCTAATCCTAGACTTTTTTATACAATGTCACATAATTTATTACTTGTTACTCTTTATTTAATTCAAAATATTTGTAATTCTATTTTGTGATGATTTTACGGCTTAGGTGTTTATGGCCTTTATGCCTGAAATTTATTGTTCACCATTTTACCTTCTTAAGGATATTAATACTTCTTAGAGTGATATGATTTCATGGCATAAGAGGAACTTAGACATCAGTTAGAAGAGTCTGTTATTTTGGAGATGGGGAAACACAAGCTCATGGAGATCAGTACTTGCCCAATATAATATAGCTTGTTAGTATGATTTCAACAGGGCTTCTTGATTTTAATTCTTGTGCTCTTTCTATTCTGCCTTTAAAAAATTGATAGACTATGTTTTTAAAGCAGTTATATGTTTACAGAAAAGTTGATTGTAATATCCAGAGAGTTCCCACATAACCCTCCCTCCCACAGTTTCCCCTATTATTTACATCTTACGTTAGTGTGGGATAATTGTTGCAATACGTGAACCAATATTGATACATTATTATTAACCACAATCCAAAGTTTACATTAAGATTCACTCTTTGTATTGTACATTCTATGTGTTTTGACATATGAATAATGATATGTGTCCACCATTACTGTGTCATACAGAAGAATTTCACTGCCATAAAAATCCCCTGTGCCCTGTCTATTCACCCCTCCCTCCCTTCCTGGCAACCACTGATCTTCATAGTTTTGCATTTTCCAGAATATAATATAATTGGAATCATATAGTATGTAGCCTTTTCAGATTGTCTTTTTTCACTTGACAATAAGTTAAATCTATGTCTTTTCATGTCTTGATAGCTCATTTCTTTTTGTTACTGAGCAATAGTCCCTTGTGTGGATATACCATACTTCTCCATTCATCTATTGAAGGACATCTTGGTTGCTTCCAAGTTTTGACAATTATGAATAAGGCTACTATAAACTTTTACGTGCAGGTTATTTTTTGTGAACACAACTCTTCAACTCATTTGAGCAAATACCAAGGAGTGTCATTACTAGATACAAACTGTCTTACAAAGTGGTTACACCATTTTGTGTTCCCACTAGCAATGAATGTACATTCTTGTTGTTCTGTATCCTCACCAGTACTTGGTGTTTGCAGTGGTTTGGATTTCAGCCATTCTAACAGGTCTGTAATTGTATCAGGTTGTTGTTTTAATGTTTTATTCCCTAATGGCATATGATGGCAAGCATCTTTTCATGTGCTTGTCTTCTGTATGTCTTCTTTAGTGAGGTGTCCAGATATTTTGCCCATTTCTTAATGGAGATATTTTCTTATTATGAATTTTTAAGAATTTTTATAGATGTTGGATATAAGTTCATTATGGTTTTATTTATTTATTTTTAATGTTTTTTTTTTCAGCGTATTTTGGGGGTATGAATGTTTAGGTTATATATATTGCTTTGCCCCACCTGAGTCAGCGCTTCAAGCGTGTCCATCCCCCAGACGGTGCACACCGCACTCGTTAGGTGTGAGTATACCCATCCCCTCCTCCCCCCTCCCATCTGCCCGACACCCAATGAATGTTACTACTATATGTGCACTTAAGTGTTGATAATACCAATTTGATGGTGAGTACATATGGTACTTGTTTTTCCATTCTTGTGATACTTCACTTAGTAGAAGGGGTTCCAGCTCTATCCAGGATAACACAAGAGGTAGTAGATCACCATTGTTTTTTGTGGCTGAGTAGAACTCCATAGTGTACATATACCACATTTTATTATGTATTTCCTTAATGACTAAATTAGGTTTTAAATTTTAGTCATTTACCACATTCCTTTTTAGTACATACCCTGCATATATCTTACAAATGAAAGAAAAGTGGACATCAGTTGCCAAATAAATCATTGTTAAATATCACTATCCTCAAAAAACTACATCAATAAAACTGGTCATAAGTTAGATGCTGTACTAAAGGTTCTTATTTTTCCTCTGGTATTTGATATAGCCTTGAATATTTAAAGATTTTCATATGCAAATCATCTTTATCATTATTATATTATTATTATTATTATAAATGTAGACTGAAAATGCTTGGTGGAGTAAATGTCATGATATCAGATGGTTGATGTTTTTACTGGTGCAAATAACTGAAATTGAATCATGCCGTATTCTATTCTTAAAGACTATAACTAAGGCCTCAAGGATGTCACCATGAAATAATTATACCAAGAAGAGTTTGATCACAAAGTAGCATTTAAGAACTACTTACATTGGTGTGGCTTTCAAATGGAACATCTGAAAAAATACATTACAAATGTTTTGAGTGAGAAAAAATATAGCCGCTGACATTTGGAAACCTGCTATTTCATGCTTTTTATTCTTCATAAAGATGAGTTGAAAATAGATGTTTATCATCATATCAATTCTATCATTCATAACAAAGGACTTAACAACAACATCATAGTGATTGCATTATCTTTGAAGGCAAAAGCACCTGTTTTCTATGGCAGACTGTTACATTAGTAAACAGGAAAAATTAACCCCAAACAATAAAAGGACACTTTTCAAGTAATAGCACTATATTGGACTATCCTTGATGGATCCACTGTATTATTGCAGACTCAAATGGAGCACAGAACTACTTGGATCATCCCAATGGAACTTGCCTGCATGACAATACAGGAAGACTTCAAAAGTATGAGCAGCCCCAGAAGATCACAGATGACAGATTTTAGAACATATATTTCTTTCTGTGTATGTCTCAAAGTTGCTTTTGTTTGACTCTTTAAATCAGATGTTACTGGGCTAGACTGAGATATATACACATATATCATTTTATTCATATATGCTTTACATATGTTTATATATTACTTTAATTAACACTGAATTTCAAGAACACCACCCATGCACACATATGCACACACCACACTCACATGACCTAATTTATTTAAGGTTTGAGTCATAGGACTATCATTCACTACTTGGTTTAAATTTAATTTCCTCTACTTAGGAAATTGTAGAAATATTCCACACGGTTTCGGAAAGAGACTGCATTTTAAAGGCAGTTAAGGGCTGGGTGTGATGTCTCATGCATCTAATCCTAGCACTTCAGGAGGTGGAGGCAGGAGGATTGCTTGAGGCCAGGAGTTTGGGGAGACTAGCCTAAGCAAAAGTGAGACACCCCCCTCTCTATAAAAAAAAGAAAGAAAGAAAAAAAAAAAGAAAAATTAGCTGGGTGTGGTGGCAAGTGCCTGTATTCCCAGCTGCAGGAGGATCACTTGAGCCCAGGAATTTGAGGTTGCAGTGAGCTTCAATGACACTACTGCATAGCCTGGGTGACAGAGGGAGACCCAGTCTCAAAAAAAAAAAAAAAAAAAAAAAAGTAGTTCAGGATATATTTTCCTTGTAAATCTTAAACCCTAAAACTGTAAAGCTATCAAACTATCTCATGATATTACATTAAAATAAGAAGAGAAAAACACAAGAAAGTTGGTATATGTGGCAAATTTGAAGAAATATGAATAAATAAGGTAAATGCACATACATTTCAGAATATGGAGTGAAGAATTTAAAAGACCTCAGTAAGTTAAATTATTTTTCTTTTTGGAGATTTTCTTTTCTGGCTTTTATGATCTCATCTTGTACATATCAATATTTTATAATATGATTTCAGCACTGAATATCAAATTACAGTTTTTACTGTGTTATAACAGCTTTTATTCTTGCCTATTATGGTCTGTATTTTGAAGAAGCACATTTCAAGCTGTTTTCTTCAGTAATGTGTGACCCTCTAGATTTGGAAAAGTTTAGAGGGTACCAGTGCTATCTTTATTTTACCTTGTGATATACTGTTAAAACAGGTTTGGCATCTCAATGCCTGACTCATAGTAAGTGATCATAGATTTTTTGGAATGCATGAATAAATGAGAAACTGAATGCATTGGTGAATAAATCACTGCAGGTAAGGTCATAAGAGAAACTGAAGTGCTATTTTCAGAAATGATTCTTTGGAAAACCATTTAAGCATATGAGATACTCTTGAAGTGAGCCAAAAGTGATATTTATATTTCGATATGTGTATGGAGTATACCAGTACAAAGTTAACGTCTGTATGAGTCACACGGATATCCCGAAAATTTCTCGATTATATTTGAGTGAAACAACTACTTGACACAATGCTGTTTCTTTCTCTTACAATATCTTCTGAATGTTTTCTTCTTGTTTTCTTCCTTTAAGTGACCTTGAGCATTGGTTTATAGTCTTTGTAGTAAGAGAGAGCTTATTATAAATCCCAGCTTTTACTAGTAGTGTGATCTTGAGCAAGTATTAGAACTTCTGTGTGCCTCTGTTTCTCCATTTGTAAATTAAGGATAATATTACCCACCTCATAGGATTGTCATAAGGAATAAAATGGGATAATCCATGCACATGTAGTAGGCACTCAATATATACTAGCTGCTGTTATTTTTGTGGTACTTGTTTATTGCCCTATAATTTTCCCACTTTCTTTCTCCTTATTCACAGCACCATTCTCACATCCAGTTTGTCTCTACATTTTTGATGTTTTCCTTTTCATCACTTCTTAGGCCTTGGCCCCATTCTCATCTGCAGATAAAGTCTTAAATCTTTAAGCCCTCTTTCCCATCTAATTCTCTGGAAACGTTTGAGAAACGAACTATTTGGGTATCTCTAATTTTGAGCTTCTTATAATGAATGACTTCCTGGGCTGGAGCAGAAGCAGTATAGGTGCAGATATGAACCCTCCCTAAGCAATAAGTGACCTATTGCAACTATTCTAATATGGAAGTGCCAAGAAGGCTCAATCATGATCAACCGAAGCTTGTTATAAATACATCCATGGACTCTAAACTCAGATATTTTAATTCATTGGGTCCATAGTGGGATCAGACAATCCTATTTTAAAAGAAAGAAATAAAAATACCACCCCAGGTGATTTTGATGCATGGCAAGATTTGGGAACCAGTTCTCTATTCATTCAGCCCAGAAAAAAATGCATCCAATAAACACCCTGTACTACAGGTGCTCCGTGCACCTAATAGTACTTCCAATCAATTGGATTTAAGTATTTGTTGCTATTACAGTGTTGTGTATTACAAAGGCAGCATGATAGAAACATTTGTGGGGTTTGGCATCAGACATACCTGGATACAATTCCCAGCATGAAATGGATATAATGTTGTCTACCTTGCAGGGTCCTTGCATGGGTTAAATTAGTTCATTTGTGTAAAGTGATAGACATATAATAGTTACTTCATAATTGGTATCTACTGTATATTATTGTTTTTCAATCACCTTTTTTACTTGCCAGATATGATATTCTGTGGTCAAATGAAAAATGCTGAGTCCAATTCTTCACCTGCCTCTGCATCTACACCTTGGCCATCACTTTACTGTGTTTCCTTGTCCCTTCAATTTGGCCTCAGCCTTGTGACTTTCTTTGGCCAATAAGATATTATAATTCATGAAGCAAGCAATAGATTGGAATGTATTTGCATGATTTGGCAGATACTTTTATGTCTCTTTCAACACCATGAAGAGAACATGCCTCACCTAACCTACTAATCCAAGGAAGATGAGGGACACTTGTACCAGTGTTGCCCAATAGACCTGGTGACCTGATAAACTGCAGATAGAAGGACTACCTAGCTAAATCCAGACAATCTCAGCCTGGATCAGCTAACTCCCAGCTGACCCCCAGCCATGTGTATGAGCCTACCTGACATCAACAGAGCTGTCTCAGCCATAACAGCCTGAAGCAAAGCCACCTAAGATGACTTGCTGATCCATAGAAATAAAATATTTTATTCCAAAATACTGAGTTTGAAGCAGCCTTATTGTGATAAACAGCTAACCTGTGCAGATCCTTTTGCCTCTTTCCAATGATAATCTGAGTTTATCAACCTGCCAAAAAGAAATCCAAAACCAAACCAAAACAACCCCTCAACATACGTACAGAGAGAGAGAGAGAGAGAGAGACAGAGAGAGACAGAGAGAGAGAGAGAGAAATAAACAAAAAACAGAGTCCTTGAGTCCTTATTTTTCAGCAAGAATATCAGCAGTCATTTCTATTGATTTAGTAGGAGTGATAATTGCACAATAGTACAGAGCTATGCAGTTGTAAAGCACTCTTAGAACACTGCTTAGGCATATTTCTATGCCTATGACTGGTTGCATTTTTCAATTTTAAAGTGTAAAGACTTGCAGGAGATGCCTGGGCTGTGTTGTCAACCTGATTTCCACTGCATATTTTTATCCAAGACATGGACAAACAGATGAGGGGCTGCTCATGAAAACAATGTACTGGTAGAAGAAGGCCCAGAAAGTGAAGAAGACCTCTGTGTTGTTTGTGAGAAATAATCAGCAAAAGAAAAACAAAAAAAACATAGTCAGAGGTTATAAACCAGTAGAAATTTAATCATGCATGTACCATATTTTATTGTCCATTGATAAACAATTCAGTTGTTGCTAACTCTGTGTTATTCAAACATTGCTATAACAAATATCCTCGCTGATGCCTCTCTCTACATACTTATATATGTAAGTTTCTTTTGGATATATACCCGCAAATAGTATGTGCATGCTTAATTTCCCTAAATGCTTACAAATTGCTTCCAGAATTGCTGTATCAATTTCTACTGCTACCATCAGTTCATAAAGATTTCCATCCCTCACATATTTACCAACACTCAATACTACCTCAATTTTTAATTTTTCTTATATCGTGAGTATAGGGTGCTCTCTCATTGTTTTAGGTTGCATTTCTTTGATTATTTCTGAGGTTAAGAAACTCCTCTTCTTTATTAGATGTTTGAGTTTCTCCTTTTGAGAATTGCCTGTTCATATTGTTTGCCCATTTTTACTGGGATTATTATCTTGTTCTTATTGATTTGTTCCTTATAGATTCTAGGGATTATGTTTTTGTTTACTAAATATTTGAATAATATCTTTTTGAAGTTTTTTCACCTACCTATTAATTTATTTCATGGTATTTGGATTGAACAAAAATACTTAATTTTGATAAGTTTACATCCATCAACTATTCCCATAAAGGTCTGTGTTTTTCTATCTTAAGAAATAATTTTTTATGATAATGTCAAAAGATATTTACTTGTTCTATTCAAATAGTTTCATAGTTTGTCTTTCACACTGTAGCAGTTAATCCATCTAGAATTTATTTTATATATGAAAACAGGCGTAGAATTCAATCTATTTTTCTCCCTTATAAGGCAGTTATACTAGCACCATTTATGAATTAATTTGCTCACTGATTTGAGCCAATATATATCAATTTCTTACTCATTATGGGAGCATGTTTCAGTACTTCCAAATCAGTTCCATTGATCTTTTTGTCAGTTTCTGTGTCAGTACCACGCACTTTTTAAATTATTATTGCTAAGTGATAGCTTGTTCCTAAACTAGGATCAATGCTTTTCAGTATAGCATATACTAATAATAACTTTTGAGGATTAGCAACTGTTATTTTATTGTGATAAGTTTAAAAAGTATCAAATAAAGCTGCTAATGAATGAACATCCACAGTGCTTACAACATAAAGAGTATTATGTGTTTAATCATCATGGAAATGAGATATGGGAAATTATATATAATTGGGTTATCAATCGAGTTATAACCAAATATATTTGCTGTCAATAGAGCCATAATGAGCCACCTGAGTTTAACATTCAAACTGTTTAGCTTATGAGTCAGGATTGACATTGCCAAGAAAATATTCTTTCAGCTCTATTTATGTAGACATCCCCAGATGTTAGTTATTTAAATCATAGTCATATATTCTCTTCAGAGATTTTAGGTCTTGTTTTAAGCTAAATGATACAGCAGGTGGTAACTGGAATTCAGATCAAACATCATCTGCTGAAAATGTTTCCTATTCTTCTATTTATCCGTCCCAATTTTGATTCTGTTTGTTGTCACCAGCCTAATATTCCTGCACAGTTAGGATAGTATTGAGAGTATGATAAGTGCAAAGCTTTGAAATCTTGTTCTTTTTATGCTAACACTTAAAGTTCAAATACAAATAATTTAATGGTTTCAATAGTTTACCCAGTGACTTTGTAAGTCTCAAGGCAGATTGCACATTTCTCACTCCTCTCTCCTTCTATAATAGTTTATAACAATCTGCTGAATTTGGGGAAAGGATATATAATACTACCTGCAATGGATTGGATGTAGTGCTACTGTTATATTCCCTCTGTGTGTGTATTTACACACACAAATAGATGCATTCATTTTATTCCCATAAAAGAATACAAATACCTTAACAATATAAAAGTTTAATGAAGATTCTTATTGTCCAGCAGTCATTCACTCGATTAGACAGCAATACAAAATATGTACACTTAAAGTACCAATTAATCAACAATTACCATATTTCCTTATTGTTAGTATTTTCATTTCAAAATTTTTGTCACCTGTACATAACCTAAAATAGATGTGTATATTAATTTAGTGCTTTATCCCCATTTATGACCTCGAAGAGATCATATTAAATCGATGTGGGACATTTTAAAATCAAGGACTTGGTAGAAATACAGTATAAGTGAAAGGTCTCCTGTATTCAAAGCATCCAGAAATACAAGCACCAAAAGTATAAAAGACCAATCATACCCTCAAGGAATTTTAAATTTAGATGAAGAAACAAGTAATGAACACAAGAGAAATTAAATTGCCAAATTTTGTTATAAGTTACTAATAATTAGTTACCAAGTAAATGATATGGATGATATTTTGTTTATTTTAATCAATACACTCTCTACTTCTAAAAACCAGTTAGTAGGTTGTAACATCCGAAAAAAAAGGAATATTTCTTCAAACATATTTTGGAGTACATATTGTGTGCGGTGCTAGGTACTATTGCAGGTAGTGGGGTTATAGCGGTGAACATGACATAAAATCCCTGTTGAACTTCATCAAACTTACTTTCTGGTACAGCACAAATGATAAAAAAATATGTAATACCAGATAGTGACAAGCTCTGTGAAAGGAAATGAAGTAGGGCAAGGAAATAGAGATAGGAATGCTAATTTCGATTCAATAATCAGGAAAAGCCTCTTTGAGGAGGCAATATTTGAGCATAGATCTAAATGAGTTTAGGGAGTTAGTCAAGAGTCTCTCTGGGCAGTTTTCCAAACATAGAGAAGAGCATGTATGAAGACTCTGAGGCAGGATCTTTCTAACATGTTCCAGGAATAGCAAAGAAGGGTAGTATGGCTGCATGAGGTACTGGTGGGGAAGAGTGGAAACAAGTGAGGTCAGAGAATTAGGTAGCTGGGGACTTTAAGGCCCTGAGAAGGACTTGGGGTGTTACTGTACATGCGATGACAAATCCCTGGAGGTTTTAAAGCAGGGAATGACATGATATGACTGAGGCCCTGGCTTCTGTGGCTACTGTTAAGAGAATAGATTACAAGAGACAAGAATAGAAGCAGAGATACTACATAAATCAAGACAAGAGCTGACAGTGATTGAAACCAGGGTTATAAAAATGAAGATGGTAAGAAGTAATAAGATTCAGAATATATTTTTAAGGTAGTGCTAACAGAATTTGCATGAGGAGTATATGGTGAGACAGAAATAAATCAAGGAAAACTTTTAAAGTTTTAGATCTGAGCACCTGAGTGAACGGCGGTGCTATATACTCATATGGAGAATATTGGGAGTATAGAAGGTTTGAGGGAGAAGGAAGTGGAGGGTAGAAATCAAAAATTTAACCTTGGAGATTATATTTCAAAGGACTATTATCGATCCAAGTGGAGATATTAACTAAGTAGTTGGTTATAAAAGTCTGGGTTTTTGAACTTGGATCTGGGCTGAAAACATACATCTGAGAATCATCAGCATATGCATAGTATTTTAAGGCACAGGCTTGGATGGGGTCACTCAGAAATAGTGCAGTTAGAGAAGAGAAGAAGCATAGGACTGACCCTTGAGGCACTTCATTATTTTTAGGTTGAGAAAAAGAGAAGCCATCCAAATTGCCTGAGAAGTAGTGGCTAGTGAAATGGCTAATGAAGGAAAATTGGGATCGTCCAGGAAGCCAAATGAAGAAAATATTCCAGCAAAGAGGAAATGATAAATGGGAAAAAGCTGCTAAGAGGTAAAATAGAACAGGACTGAGAGCTGACCACTGCATTTAAGAGTACAGTAGAGTGCTTTTTACAGGGAAGGGAAGGGAAGGGAAGGGAAGGGGAGGGGAGGGGAGGGGAGGGAAGCATAGGATCTATTACCAACTGATTTACCAGATTATTTTCTACTCTTGCTTAGGAACATGTATGGCAACATATTATTCTACATATTCTAGGAAAACATATTCTTTTAAAAAAATCAACAAACATTTTTTTTTTAAACTTCATAGTTTTGTAGGTCAGGAATTTACACAGGGCTTGGCTGGGTGATTCTTCTATTGTACGTCATGTTAATAGAGAATACTCAGTGGTATTCAGCAGGTGGATGAGCTGACTTGGAGGGTCTGAAACAACTTCACTCACATGTCTGTCACTTATTGGGGGTGGCTGGAAGGTTCAGTTCAGCTAGCACTGTTGACTAGAGCACCTAAACGTGGCCTCTCTGGCAAGAATATATATTATTATACATATATATTCTAAGAATACATATTATTATACATATATATTCTAAGAATATATATATATATTCTTAGAATATATATGGTGGCATATTTTTCATTTTGCAGTACTTTCATCTCAGCAGCATTTATTAATGGCTCCTAATAGTGTAAATAAGAGAAGCTACTATATAAGACAGAGAAATAATCACAGGCCCAGGAGCCCAGAGCCAAAACGAAATTAGAGCAGGTCTAGTGAGGTTGAGAATAGGTCTAGAATAAACTGTAATATTTATTTTTATTGTTTTTGTTTAAATTCTACGGCAATATGTGTTTGTGGAGAACTGTGAATCATATATTTGCCATATCATCAAAAATCATCTGAATAGTTAAAGCCAAAGTGGGCTTTTATAGCATCATGATATAAATACATACTTTGCCATTCATTCTTTGAAATTGTGCAACCATTATATTTTTTTACCATCTTCCAATATTTGGTCTAACTGGAGATTTAATTTTCTAAAGAGGTTATGCTCATCTTCCGATCATAAACATGTTATCTGTTGCTTCATGTTTGGATTATTATTCTTAATTCTCTGTGAATCATCAAAATGCTTTCTGGAAATGCCTTTAATAGAAAGAAGTTCCCCTTCCTTTTTTGATTATTTTTTAAACCATGACCTATTTTAAACCAAAACAAAGGGATTGTTTGAAGAGATACATTATACAGATGCAGTCAAAGTACATTTACTGTAGGTACATACTCAAATGATTACCCAAGTGCCATGTTTCTCAAAATATGCTCCATAGAAAAATCATTTTTATGACTACTGAATTTTGGGGGAGGAGAAGGGGATGGTACAGTGTTAAAAGTTTTGGAAAATGATGCGCTAGCATCAAGCAGGTTTTCTTACTGCAAGACTTCTCAGAACCGTTAATATGCAGTAGTTGGTAAACAATCATTTCTTGATATGGCTAAGGATTGGACATGACGGAAGTGACCTGTGGGTAGCACTGTCAGTGTGGGCATAAGGCTAAACCATCATATTATTTGCCAAACAGGAGACATGAATCCCTTATGTATTCACGCAAATATATAATTTTTAAAAAATTTAATGTGAGGAAAGAACTTTCATTTGGAAAGTATGCTTTGTTTCCGTGCAACATATTCTTTCATTGAGAATGTACTGTAGAGGGCTGTGGCTTTGGAGATGAATACCATGAGGATATGTCGGTATTTTCCCCACTTCAGTTGTTCAGTATTATCATATCACCCTATTTTGATTAACAGCAGTAAAATATTTTTTCCAGAGAGAACTTACAGTATGTTGAAACTGAAAGAATTTTATGTTTATGTGCATACTTTTGCAAAATCATAATGTAATATCTACTTATTGTATGATATTTGGAAAAGACGTCATGTTAATAGAGGTCACTTAGTGGTATTTAGCAGGTGGATGAGCTGACTTCAAGGGTCTGAAACAACTTTACTCACGTGTCTGTTGCTTATTGGATATTAATCAGAAAAAGGACATTTTTTCTTTCCTACTACTGATAACATCATTATGAATATCTTTTGTCCTAAATGTTTTAGATAACCTCTGATTACTTCTTTAAGTTTTCCAGAAATTGGGCCAAAGAATATGAAAAGTTTTAAGACAATATATTTTCGCAAACTGTTTTTCAAGAAGATTGTCTAATCTTCCACTCGTATCAGCAATAAATGAGAGTGACTTTCTTCTCACATCCTTGTCACCATTAGGTAGTTTTTCTTTAAAATTTATATGGATTTGACAGGTATAGTATTTATCTTTAGTTCAATGGGCATTTCTTTGATTATATTGTAAAGTTGAGATTTTTTTCATGCCTTTAAATGATTTTTTTTGGAGACAGAGTCTCACTCTGTTGCCTGGGCTAGAGTGCTTTGGCATCAGCCTAGCTCACAGTAACCTCAAACTCCTAGGCTCAAGCAATCCTCCTGCCTCATCCTCCTGAGTAGCTGGGACTACAGGCATGTGCCACCATGCCCAGCTAAGTTTTTCTACGTATTTTCAGTTGTCCAGCTAATTTCTTTCTATTTTTAGTAGAGATGGGGTCTCGCTCTTGCTAAGGCTGGTCTCGAACTCCTGACCTCTAGCAATCCTCCCACCTTGGCCTCCCAGAGTGCTAGGATTACAGGCGTGAGCCACCGCGCCTGGCCTTTAAATGATTTTTGAACCAGAAGAACATAACTGTCCGGGAAATAAATCATTGAAGTGTCAAACTTTGGCTTTCTGCATCTCTTCCAACTGTTACTATTTCAGGGACACTAAAGCTGGGACAACCAGTAAAAACCAGGCAGCTAGCCACCTAATATTTAGGACTCTTTTCTGGGATAGCAGAGAGATAGTGAAACCAAACAGTGTTAAACCCTGGGTATGGTTAAAACTCATGCCCAAACGGAAAAGGATTTCAATTTTTCATTCATTAAAAAATAGACACTTCATAAAGGATATCCAAAGAATTTTCATTTAGGAGATTAGAATGCTTGCACTCTTGGCAGGCAGTAAACCTAGGACAGTAGCCCAAATACTACATTATCTACTGCTCCCATCACTTTGAGGGCTCATTTAGTTGTCACCCTTTGACATCCTACAGAACTAGTATGAGCCTATATTGGATAACCAAACATTCACAGACAATAGTTCAGAATTCTAAATTCCTTGGGAGCCCAAAGAACACCATTAGATAACATTATTAGTGATATAACATTGACAGGACATTTTCCTCTATCTGATGTGCTTAATACTATTTAGTTCCCCAAATTATTAACCTCTTTTTTAAGAGTTATCATAAAAAGTAAAGTTAGTCATTCTGTGAAAATAATTCTGATCCTAATCATTGCTGAAGAATAATTAATGAGAGCCAATTATCACTACCAGCTTGCACCCAGCTTTTTTTTCAATGAGATTGAAAAAGTGAAATGTTAATATGGAGTAGAAAACTCTGCTTATTTAATGTGATAACTTATACTGAACATTTGCATAAATATTTAGTGAACAAAACTGATTGCCTGAATGGAAGAAAATAGTACAGCATTCTGCGTGATGGTTTTAGAATGTGGCAACACCGAAGCAACATTGATATTGCCAATTAATTTCCATTCAGAAACGCAGTGTATTTAGGTTTAGTTTTCCAGGTTAGTACATAATGTAGGGTGATACTTCAAAAGGAGCTGTGCTAATTTTGTACATTTCAACTTGTTATAACTCATGCCAAAAGCTGGATCTGGGAATTAGATTTTATGTTTCAAATGCTGAAAACCAACTAGGCATAAATGAGTACATCTGTTAGCGTCTTTCTACTTTTCCATTCCAAGTGAACAGAACAATTATTGGGAAAAAAATTTTGATCTGCCTGGCCTCTGAAATTGTGTGGCACCTAATTAAATGAATTTTAAGTAATACATTAATAAATCTCCTTTACTTTCAGTTATTGAGTTACTTCAGATATATATTATTAGATTATTTCTATGTATTTTTTGTAATACATTGCTACAGAAAACCTTAATCTTAAACAATTACATTTATAATTTTTAAAAATATTTATTGGAAAAGGTAATGCTTGTAGTGCAAGGATACAAAGGGATATTCATGGAAAAGTTTCCCTCTCATCCCTAATGCCTAGTCATGTATGTCCCTCCCCTAGGAGCAAGTGCTGTAATGGTTTTATCCACAGATGATCTGTAAATACTTTTGAGTTTGTTTTTAAAGGAAAGCAGAATTATACTGTGACTTTATGATGCACATATCACAGAGTATGATATTTTTGTTTACTTTTCTGTCTCTTCAGTTATTTTCTAGCTCCTGAAGGCAGGAACTGTGTTTATTTATATTTTTAGCACATCTCTATTGAATAGCTATTGTGTCCCAAGTACCATTATAGGTACTGGGGATACATCAGGAGATAAAACAGACCAACACTACTGCCTCCATGGAATGTATATTTTTATTCATTGTCACTACATCCCAATTATATAGCACACTACCTGGTGCATAGTAATGTTCTGTGAAGATTTTCTAAAAATGAAATTATAGTAAGATGCTATATTAGAATTCATTCTCTCTCTCTGTCTGTCTCTCTCTGTCTCTCTCTGTCTCTCTCTGTCTCTCTCTCTCTCTCTGTCTGTCTCCCACCCTCCATCCCTCCCTCCCTCTCTGTATGTTGATAGAAAGATACAGATTTCTTTATCTATCTATCTACCAATCATCTATTGAGAAAGAGATTTTAAGGGTAGCTCACATGATTGTGGGAGCTGGCAGTTGGCAACTTTGAAATCCATAGGGCAAGCAGGAAGGCTGGACATTCAGGTAAGACATGATATGGCAGTCTTACGTCCCATGGCTGGAAACTCAGAGAGAATTGCTATGTTGCAGTCTGGACGCAGAATTCCTTCTTCTTTAGGAAATCTTTGCTCTTAAGGCCTTCAACTGGTTGGATGAGGCCTACCAACATTATGGAGAGTAATCCGCTCTGCTTAAAGTCAACTGATTGTAAATGTTAATCACATCTACAAAATACCTTTATAACAACATTTAGACTAGTCTTTGACCAAACAACTGTTCATCATAGCCTAGCCAAGTTGGCAACCATCACAGATGACTATCTATTACAATAATATTCCACAATGGGTAGATAATATGGATAATTCAGTAAGGCTGTATTTCAAAGCATTAATTGCACTGTTTGTATATCTCTTCTCTAAATGCATGTGCTAATTTACCCACACTTCTACTTTCACTATCTCTGTGCATCCAGTAAGATACCTTATTTAGGTGTTATGGCTAAATTTTCAGCAGTATAGGAAAAGCTACAAACTGGGTTTATTTCTTATTTAAAATAGAAGGGTAAGTGAGTAATCTTCCTAATATTGCTTGTTTTGCCTAGGTTATGTCATTGAGATTTGATTAATATTTTGCTTCCAGTTGCTTTTTCTAGTAAGACCCAGATAATATTTTTGTTTTTACCAGTTTACAGCTCTTTACTGTTTTCTGAAATCTCACACTTTTGAATTAGATGCAATTTTGAAAAAAGGTAAAATGTAAAGTAGATTAAACTACTTAAATCAATGAAGATATATTTGAGAATCCTAAATGGTCTTGCAAATAATTGTACTCATAAAATGTGTTTTCATTTTAATTAGCCTCCTGTACTTCTGGATTACCATTATAGCAAGATACCAATGCCTGATATGCCTCCCTCACACTCTCCAAAAAATTATTGAAGAGGATGTGCAGAGACCCAAATAAGAAACATTTAATAAAATAATGATAAGAGGGGAAAATATGGGGTATATGGTACATGGGGTTGAACTAAGAAAGCAAAAATCCCCTTCCACTTTTAAAAGCAAAATGACCCATTAAGGTAGAAAACAGATAAGAGAATACTTTTTGTCTCTTTCTTATTGTCAGCCTAGACCAGGAATCCAGGGTTTCTCCACTGGCCAAAAAAGTAGACAACCACTGTAGCATAGTGACGATTTCTGAGATGACCAGAGTCCTGCTTACCATTTCTGCCTCCCTAGCACCATTTTAAGTTCCTATCTTTTTATATTCATTGGGAAAGTAATTCTCATACCTGTATGATTTATCCATTCAAAAAATATTTATTGAGCACCTACTATAGCTAAGCATTATTCTAGGAGTTGAGAATATAATATAACAGTATTAGGAGGAAACAGAAAATAAACTAAAAACAATAAATGAATAAACTACATAGTATGCTAGAAAGTGACAAATTCTATGGACAAAATGAAAAGAAGAAGAGGACACGAGGTGTTGGGAGTGTGATGGGGTGAGCAATATAGTCAGGGTAGGCCTTATTAAGTCATTGGAATCTTGCGTGGAGATAGATATGTATATGTGTATACATATATAATTATTCATGGCATAAATACATATTATATATATATATATATATTACACCTGTCTTCAGAATTTCAAATTTAGTATCTCTAGCAGGACCTCAAAATCTCTACCCTTTCCATTGACTTATTCACTTCCCACTTATAAACATGTTTGTATTTCCCATCTTGAAAGAAAATTTTAAAATATAATTAAAAATAATTTGTGTAACTTTCCCTTCCCCCCACCCCTCAAAAACCCTGATTCTCTTCTTTCTTCCCTAGCTAGACTTCCAGAAATAATAATTTGTATTTAAGATCTCCATTAGGTATATTTTTTATTTATCAGACACATACATAGTGCTTATTAAGTGCCAGGGATTGTTCCAATCTCAACACAGTTACTACTATTATAATCTTTATTTTTTCTGTATACTATATTGCCTCAGCCAGTTGAGTAATGCAGCTCTTTCCCTTTTCAGTATTTACTAGGGTAATTTAAGACAGAGACAGTTTGCCTGGCAGAACATGAGGAAATTTTTTTTTGGCACTGGGTAAACCAAAAGACATGGGAATTCGGCAATGTTCTGTTTCTTGTCAGCTGCAGAGAGAGATACTTTCATAAATGTTATACAAAGCTCTAAATATGCCATAACTTCTTTACTTTCCTACCAATTCCTCCCTCTCACAATACTGTATCTTAACCACCTGCAAAAAAAAGGCAGTAGAGGAAAATTTGGAATAGACAAAAAAAAAAAAAAAAATGAGCTTGGTGCTGTAACCTATGCCCTTTGTCCTGGGAGGGTGCAGAACCTATATCTTCTCAGTCTTGCCTCATTCTTGGATTTTTCAAATTGTTCATGGCCAAATTCTTTGGTGTCTTGAAACAAATCTCAAAATTTTTTTATATTTATATATTCTATCTTTGTATTAATACGTTGGGATATGTATTAATAGATGGGGGTTTTAATGGATCCTAAGCAAATGTTTCTCCTTTCTCCAGAACTTAATAAGAGGTAACTTTTTTACTGAAATAAAAGGAATAAATGGCATCCATCATACAGACATCTGGTCATTTAAAGCCATTCTATCTTAAGTGTCAGCAAAAATTTGATATTGGTAATATTTTTACTTCAATCTCTCTTTATCTAATATTGGCTGTTTTTCCTCATATTATATGCTCCATACCCTCATCTTTATTAACAGATAGACTTTGCAGTGAAAGCCATGTATTTTCCTGTGTTAGTTGCTTCCCCAACCCTACTTGATGCTTCAGTGAGGAATAATGTACTAGCGTGCTTTATAATTGGCGGTAGTTCATAGGTAGGGCAGAACTCAGGGACAGTGTGATGAGCTAACATTACTTCTTTTTATTTTATTTGCTATGTTTGAATCTATTGCAATTTTTATTATTTTATTTATTACAAAATATTAAAGGGATACAAATGTTTTTGTTACATGGATATGTGTTATAATGCTTATGTCAAGGCTTTTAGCGTGCCCATCACTCAAATAGTGTCTACTGTACCTGATAGGTTAGGTTTTACCACTCATCCCAATGCTTTCCCATTCTTGATTTCCAATGACCTTTACATATCTCTGTGCCCATGTGTGCCCCTCAATTAGCTCCCAATTATTAGAGAGTATATGTAGTGTTTGTTTTTCCATTCCTAAGCTACTTCGCCTAGGATAATCATCTCCAGATCCATCCAAGTTGCTGCAAATGACATTATTTCATTCCTTTCTATGGTGAGTAGTACTTCATGGTATATATAAATGATATTTTCTTAATCCACTCATGAACTGATGGGCACTTAGGTTGTTGCCACTTCTTTGTGACTGTGAATTGTGCTGCAAAAAACATTTGAGTGTAGGTGTCTTTTTGATAAAATGATGTATTTTCCTTTGAGTAGATACCCAGTAGTGGGACAACTGCATTGAATGGTAGGTCTACATTTATTTCTTTGAGGAATCTCCATACTGTTTCCCATAGAGGTTGTACTAATTTTCTGTACTACCAACAGCATATAAGCACTCCTTTCTTTCTACATCCACACCAGCATCTATTGTTTTGGGGCTTTTTAATAATGGCCATTTGACAGGGATAAGGTGATATCTCATTGTGATTTTAATTTGCATTTCCCTGATGATTAGTGATGTTGAGCATTTTTCATATGTTTACTGGCCATTTGTCTATCTTCTTTTGAAAAAATTCTGTTCATGCCTTTTGCCCACTTTTTAATGTTTTTTTTCTTGCTGATTTGTTTGAGGTCTTAGTAGATTTTGTATATTAGCCCTTTATCAGATGTGTAGTTCGTGAATATTTTCTCCCATTCTGTAGGTTGTCTACCTTGTTGTTTATTTCCTTTGCTATGCAGAAGATTTTTAGTTTAATCAAGTCCCATTAATTATTTTTTATTGCTGCTATATTTGCCTTTGAGGTCTTAGTCATAATTTCTATGCCTAGGCCAATGTCTAGAAGAGTTTGTTCTACATTTTCTTATAGAATTTTTATGGTTTTATGCCTTACATTTAAGTCTTTTATCCATCTTGAATTATTTTTTGTATATGACAAGAGACAGGGGTCCTATTGCATTCTGCATGTGGCTATCCAGTTCTCCAGTACCATTTATTGAATAGGGCTTCTTTTCCCTAGTGTATTTTGTTGGTTGCTTTGTCAAAGATCAGATGGTGATAGGTAGATGGTTTTACATATGGGTTCACATTACTTCTTCATGATTATTGGCCAAGATTTTGTAGAACTGGGTCTAGAGGCATCATCATGTGCATCATCTTAGCACATTACTGCATATTTGGAAGAAACAGAAAGCCTACTTTATTGTAGGAAATTCAAAGTCATTAGATGGATTAGGCCCACAGAATCACAGAGCCCTCATAAACTTTTACTCTTATCAGTTTTTGAGGTTTTATATTAAATCCTAGGATTTTTCTTCTGGACTAAATTCTGGATCTAAGCTCCTCCATCTGAACCTCATGATTTGAAATCATTTCCTTCTCTTATTTTCTGTTTTGATTCTAGTTGCTCATTTCAAGGCAGTTCTTGTGCTGCATCTTGTTAATTACATGGAATCAAATTTTTAATTATACATAGACACCCTGTCTTCATACATTTATAATTCATTTCCAGTCATCTTTTGTTCAAACCAAGTATTTCCCAAATGAAAGTAACAATGAAAAGACCAAAATGTAAGATCTGATACCATAAAAAGTTTGGAAGAAACCATAGGAAACATTCTTCTAGACATTGCCTAGACATAGAATTTATGACTAAGACCCTGCAGGTAAATACAGCAACAACAAAAATAAATAAATTGGACTTGATTAAATTAAAAGCCTTCTGTACAAGAAAGGAAATAATCAACTGAATAATTATCCTATAGAATGGGAGAAAACATTTGAAAACTATACATCCAACATAGGGCTAATATCCAGAATCCATAAGAACTCAAAACAGTCAACAAGAAAAAAATAAATAACCCGATTTAAAAATAGGTAAGTGGCATCAACAGAGTTTTTATGCAAAAGAAGATATACAAATGGCTAAAAGACATATGAACAAATGCTCAACATCACTAATCATCAGAGAAATGAAAACTAAAACCACAATGAGATACCACCTTACCCCTGTTAGAATGTCCATTAAATAGATATTGGCATGGATGCGGTGAAAAAGTAATGCTTATACACTGTTGGTGGGGCTGTAAATTAGTACAACCTGTATGGAAAACAGTATGGATATCCCTCCAAAAACTAAAAGTGTACCTACCAATCAATTCAACAATCCCACTGCTGGGTATCTAACCAAAGAAAAATAAGTCATTTTATCAAAAAGACACCTGTACTCTTCATATTTTCTGCAGCACAATTCACAATTGCAAAGATGTGGAATCACCTAAAGTGCCCATCAATTCATGAATGGATTAAGAAAATGTGGTTTATATATACCATGGAGTACTACTCAGCCATAAAAAGGAATGAAATAATGTCATTTACAGCAACTTGGATGGTACTGCAGAACATTATCCTAAGTGAAATATCTCAGGAATGGGAAAACAAACACATGTTCTCACTAATAAGTGGAAGCTAAATGATGGGTACACATGGCATAAAGTGTGCAAAGGACTTTGGAAACTAAGAAAGGGGAGGGTGGGAGGGGGATGAGGGATAAAAATCTGCCTATCTGAAACAATGTGCAATATTCTGGTGACAGACACATGAAAAGCCCCATCTTCAGAATTATACAATTTATCCATGCATCAAGAATGCTTGTAACCCCTAATATTTTGAAATAAAAAATATAAAACAAAAAACGTGCCACAGATTGACACCTTACTACCTTTAATGATTTTAAGCACATCAAATAAAAATTCCAATAATTAAAATAACCTCAATAAAAATTTCTCCATCTTCTAATTAAAATTGTCATGTTAAAAATATAAAAGTCCCAGGACTGATAAACATTAAATTTCTCCTTGTCCTACATAATCATCTTCACCACTTTTTGTATGTATTGATAAATGAAAAATTTAACTCACAGTTTCCAAAATGTAACCCAAATCTTATTGGTGCTTTAATTTCACTTAAAATCTAAACACTGCTATTGTGAATAGTGCTTCAATAAACATGGGAGTTCAGATATCTCTTTTATTAATATATACTGATTTCCTTTCTTTTAGATATATACCAGCATCATATGGTAGCTCTGTTTGTAGTTTTTAAAGAAACCTCCGTACTGTTTTCCATAGTGGTGGTATTAATTTGCATTCCCACTAGCCCTGTGCAAGCATTCCCCTTTGCCTCCTCACCATCACCTGTTATTTTTTGTCCTTTTTATAATAGCCATTTTAACTGGGGTGAGATGATATTTCATTGTGGTTTTTATTTGCATTTCCATAATGACAAGTGATGTTAAGCATTTTTTCCTATACCTGTTAGCCATTTGTATGTCTTCTTCTAAGAAATGTGTATTCAGATATTTTGCCTATTTTTAATTGGATTATTTGTTTTTATGCTATTGAGTTGAGTTCTTTATATACAGGGTGTCCCAAAAGTCACCATACATAGGGGAAATGGGAAATTATAGCTAAATGTACCTTTATTTACAAAATATTTATTGCATGTTGAATATGTTGTCTATGTAATAAGAATAGAAGTAAAGTTCACAATAAATGTAATGTGCTTGAATCATCCTGAAACCATCCCCTCACCCCCTGGTCAGTGGAAAAATTGTCATCCATGAAACCAGTCCCTGGTTCCAAAAAGGTTGGAGACCACTGTTACGGAGGACCTTGAAAAATCTTCCCAGGTGGTAAGGGATGGAAGGGAAGGATAAACTGTCCTTGGGCATTTAAAATGGCTTATTTGCAGAATTAATCCCTGCCTTAAACAAGTATTATCTTTAAATTGGGACAAAGCAGCTCTAATTTGCAAACCTTCAGAAACAGAGGAATGTATACTTCAAACTTTAAAATAATTCTGAAATAGCCTTTTATCAGTGGACAGTATCCTAATATTTCAAAGTTATGTGTGCCATTTGAATATTGTGAAGTAGGTCTTTATTAGGATGAAAGGCTATTACTAATTTTTTTTTTTGAGACAGAGTCTCACTCTTTTTGCCCAGGCTAGAGTGCCGTGGTGTCAGCCTAGCTCACAGCAACCTCAAACTCCTGGGCTCAAGGGATCCTCCTGCCTCAGCCTCCTGAGTAGCTGGGACTACAGGCATGCACCACCATGCCTGGCTAATTTTTTCTGTATAGTTTTAGTTGTCCGATTAATTTCTTTCTATTTTTAGTAGAGACGGGGTCTCGCTCTTGCTCAGGCTGGTCTCAAACTCCTGAGCTCAAACAATCTGCCCGCCTCGGACTCCCAGAGTGCTAGGATTACAGGCGTGAGCCACCGCGCCCAGACTTACTACATTTTTTAATGTTATACAAGTGAATAAAAGTTACAGATGTTTTGAACCAGAAATGTTCATTCCTGTGTATATTTGCATTAAACTATTTTTAAAGAAATATTGTTACTTTTAAAATTCATTTTATGTTTAAATAGGCTGGGGTTATTTTCCACCCAAAAGCAAAAAATTTATTCGCTTTCACGAGTTCTCAGAGAAAGGGTCATACTCACCAGCTTATGGGAGGGACACTGAATTGAAGCTGGTGCCAGGGAATGCATGAAAAGGCTAAATGGCTTTAAAGCTCTTGCTGATCTATACTTTCTAGGGAATAATTGCTTTAAAAATCTATATTATGAGAATGCATCTACCCTTTGATAAGGGTTAGTACAATGGGATACTTGTGGGAGGAAATGTCTTGAAGAGATTTATTTTGATTTTGGGGAATTCTCCTGTATAATGTTTACTTTATTCAAATACTCTTGTATACATTAGAAACTTAATTAGGTGCATGATCGAGGCAAGTCACAAAAATAAATACAGTTAGTCTAATGGGGACTGTGGGGCATTGGAGAGCCCATTGTCATTCACTGATAGAGCTTTTTTTTTTCCTTCTTATTCTCTTTGGCTCTGCCCTCATGACCTAACTGATAGGGTTTTCATATGAGTCTGCAAGCAATTGATTTATTGTGGTCCCTGTGCAGTCAAATCTCTCTGCTAATGATAATCTGTATTTGCAACTGCTCCCTAGGACTAGTATTCACTGCCTCAGCCCCACCTCAGATCATCAGGCATTAAATTTTCATAAGGAGTGTTCAATCTAGAGCCCTTGCATGCACAGTTTACAGCAGGGTTCACACTCCTGTGAGAATCTATTGTCATTGCTGATCTGACAGGAGGCAGAGCCTATGCAGTGATGTGAGCAATGGAGAGCATCCGTAAATACAGATGAAGCTTCACTCACTTGCCCGCCCCCACTCACCTCCTGCTGTGCGGCCCAGTTCCTAACAAGCCACAGATCAGTACCAGTCCATGGCCCAGAGGTTGGGGACCACAGCTCTACAGCTTGTAAAGGAAACAAGTTTGACACATATTTATAGATGCAGTTCAAAACTTGAGACCAGTCAGATCAACAAGGCCCAGGCCCAGGACATTATTTCTATTCTCAAGTGATCCCAGAAGTTTTTAAAAAATTCAGATCCATTAACAGCACTCACCTTAGTGTGTTTTCCTCTGGATCGGCTTACCAGCCTTTTAGCTAAACTGAAGTTTTCAGAACTCCCATATCCCAGTCTCATGCACTTGTAAGGAGAATCTGTTTTCTTTTATTTCAAGGCATTACTGTCTGCCATAGTCACTTATTCCAGGTGAGAAAACAGTTTCTGTAATTGTTTCACAACTTATCCCTGTTCACCTGGTGTGTTTGGGGTGGAACTCCTCTCCACACTGAACTTAAAAGACAATTCATGGGATGCCCTAAACACGACCCTTCCCCCAATACAAATGCACTCACACAAGCACAAGCACACACATGAAAACAAACTTCAAGGCTGGTTCTGATTTACCAAAGACTTTAGTGAGCATTGGGAGTTCAGGGTCACCATTCCTCAGATCCTTACTATCCATCCTAGGAAACCTGATGGGACCATTTCTTTAGCAACTGATATGACTTCAATAAAAAAAAACAAAAAAAAAAAAAACCTGAAACTAACCAGATTTAAGGAGCACATTCAGCAGGTGCCATCTGTAGGCACTCAATACACATTAAAGGCCACTTGCTGACACCACAGATTCAGCAAGGCTACCTGGTCCATTATCTGGTGCCAGTGCAGTACTACCCGCCCACTAATCTCCACCGTATTTTGACTACTATAAGGATCTATTCTTGATTCTACACATGGCTCCTAGGGGCCTGAAGTAATGTATGTTAAAGTGAACTGCTTGGCAGGTGGAATTTTCCGTTTTATTGGACGTATGGCACAGGCCTTTGCCACGGGAGTCAGGTAATGTCCTGGCCCAAACGTGACTCAGAGAGAGGCTTTCTTATAGATTATATATGCTCCAATAAATTTCTAAATTTTTCTCTCCATATCTCACCCCCGAAACCTACCTCTTAAGCCTGTCACAGGGAGAGAGGCACAGAGGAAAAAACATTTTAGACAAACAATAACTTACTCCTGCTACAAACAACCTTTGTCATTAGTCTTCAGAGGTCTCGGACTTTATCTTTGCCTTGCCTCATCCTTAGATAACACAAGTGGGCTATAACCATACTTTTTATTGCCCCCGGCCAAAGAAAACAACTGTAACAATAACAGCAACAACTGCTACATATCATATAGGTGAAAATTCTTATTCTTCACATTCCCCAATTACAGTGTTGTGTGTGTATGTGTGTGTGTGTGTGTGTGTGTGTGTGTGTGTGTGTGTGCGTGTGCTGTGTTGGTGGTATGGGAGATGCTATAACTTACTTTAAGCAAGTATTTTTCTCACCCCTAATGTAGGCATTTTACCTTCATTGATAGGAACAAAGGAAAGCCATGAAGCAATTATCAAACTATCATGCAAATAAAATATCAAAGAGTAGGGGTGGGAGAAAGTTTACCAAAGTTCCCAAATGCCCTTAAATTTACTATCAGGCCTCTATAGAGTTGTCAATATTAGAAATCATCTGTCTCCACTTATCTATTCTCTCCAAAACTCAGCACAATGCAGCTTCTGCCTTTCTCACTCAGTTAAACTAACCTTGCTACAGTAACCTATGATTCTGGATTGTAACCAAAACCAGGCACTCTTTAGTCCTTAATTTAGTTCAATCAATGCTGCTTTTTACCTGTATGACTACTCCCTGACCCTTGAAATTCTGTCTTCATCAGCTGATTTTCATGACTTTGCTCTCTCCTAGTTCTACTTCTACCTCTCTGCACACCTTTTCAGGATCCTCTGCCCTGCCCATAAATGTTGCCATTTCCCAGGCAAACACCAAATATAGAGAAATCCCTTCTTGTTCAAAGGTAAAGTAAACAATTGTAAAACAGCCACTTTCTGCTTACTGATTTAAATGGGAGTAAACTAGTTTCGATACATTAAACTGGATGAAATTAGATTAGATTGGGTCATACCAGTGAAGCTAAATCAAATAATTACTACATTATTAAAAGAGTACAAGTAATCATCCACTCAGAAGTGGTAGGCTCACACTCAACTTTTTTCTCTCTCTCATTGTCACATCTATGGAGTCATAACGTCCTATTAAATCCACCTTCTAAATATTTATCAAATTCATTGTCTCCTCTCCATTCCCACTACTTGTCCCTTAGATACAGCTTTCTACATCTTTTTCCTATACTTTACGTAGCATTTAAATTCATTTGCCAGACATTAGTTTTTTTCTCTTTAATCTTTTTTCTTTATTGATCTTTGGAAAGAATTTCTGAGCTTGTCTTTAACTTGTTTGATATTCTCTTTTTATTTATTTTTATATTTAGGGAATACAAGTGGAGTTTTGTTACGTGGATATATTGTATAGTGGTGGAGACTGGGCTTTTATTGTACTCATCACCCAGATAACATACACTGCACCCAACAGGTAATTTTTCATCCCACACCCCCTCTTCCCACCATTCTTCTTCTCAGTGTCCCATGTCCATTATACTCTGTATGTACCTGTGTACCCATAGTTTAGATCCCACTTATAAGTTAGAATATGCACTATTTAGTTTTTTATTCCGGAGATATCAGTACTTCACTTAGGATCATGGCTTCCAGTTCCATCCAAGTTGCTACAAAAGAAATTATTTCATTTTTTTATGGCTAAGTAGCATTACATGATATGTTAGTGTGTTTGCGTGTGTGTGTATGTGTGTGTGTGTATATATATATATATATATATATCACATTTTCTTTATCTACTCATTGGTTGGTGGACACTCAGGTTTATTCCATATCTTTACAATTATGAATTGTGCTACAACAAATATATGGATGTAGGTGTATTGTTTTGCTTTCTTTATTTCAAAGTATTTTGGGGGTACAAATGTTTTTGGTTACTGGGATCACTTTTATAATGCTTGGGTCGGGGTTATAAGTGTGCCCATCACCCAGATAGCACTCATTGTAGCCATTAGGTAGGTTTTTGCTCATCTACTCTTCCCTCTTCCCCCCGATTGATTTCCATTGAGTGAAACTTCCCTCTATGCACATGTGTGCTTATTGGTTAGTTCTAATTTAATAGTGAGAACATATGGTGTTTGTTTTTCCATTCTTTAGATACTTCACTTAGGATAATGGTCTCCATTTCCATCCAAATTGTTGCAAAGGGCATTAAGTCATCATTCATGGCTGAGTAGTATTCCATGGTGTACATATACCACATTTTGTTAATCCACTCATGAATTGATGAGCATTTGGGTTGAGGTCACAGGTGTATTTTTGATATAACAAATTCTTTTCCTTTGAGTATATACCCAGTAGTGGGATTGCTCTACTAAATGGTAGATCTACTTTTATTTCTTTGAGAAATCTCCAAGTTATTTGCCATAGAGGTTGTACTAATCTATATTCTGACCCACAGTGTATGAGTATTCTATTTTTACCACATCCACACCAACATCTATTGTTTTTTGACTTTTTAATGGCCATTATGGCTGCGGTAGGGTGGTATCTCACTGTAGTTTTAATTTGCATTTCCCTGATGATTAGTGATGGTGTGTATTTTTTTCATATGTTTGTTTGTCATTTGTAGATTTTCTTTTGAAAAATGTCTGTTCATTTTAATAAGGTTACTTGTTTTTTTCTTGCCAAGTTGTTTCAGTTCCTTATAGATTCTGGATATTAGTACTTTGTCAGATGCATAGTTTGCAAATATTTTCTCCCATTCTGTAGGTTATCTATTTACTCTGTTGATTATTTCTCATGCTGTGCAGATTTTTTTAGTTTAATCGAGTCCCATTTGTTTATATTTGTTTTTGTTGTATTTGTCATTGGGATCTTAGTCATAGGTTATTTGCCTAGGCCAAAATCTAGAAGAGTTTCTCCTAGGTTTTCTTTCAGGATTTTTATGGTTTCAGGTCTTACATTTAAGTCTTTAATCCATCTTGAGTTGTGTTTCACGTAGGATGAGAGATAGGGATCCAATTTCATTCTTCCGCATATAGCTATACAATATACCCAATAACATCTATTCAATAGGAGGTCTTTTCCCCAGTGTATGTTTTTGTCTGCTTTGTCAAAAATCAGTTGGTTGCAGGTATATGGCTTTATTTCTGGGATCTCTCTTCTGTTTCATTGATCTGTGTGTCTATTTTTATACCAGTACCATGCTATTGTGCTTGCTATAGCCTTTTAATACAATTTTAAGTCAGGTAATGTGATTACTCCAGTTTTTTTCTCTTAGTTTAGGATTGCTTTGGCTATACAAGCTCTCTTTTTTTGGTCTATATGAATTTTATGTTTGTTTTTTCTAATTCTGTGAAAAAAATGATGTTGATATCTTGATAGGAATTGCATTCAATTTGTAGATTTCTTTGGGAAATATGGTCATTTAATAATATTGATTCTTCTAATCCATGAGCACGTGTTGTGTTTCCATCTGTTTGTGTCATATATGATTTCATTCATCAGTGTTTTGTAGTTTTTCTTGTGGAGATCTTTCACCTCCTTGGTTAAGTGATTTCTAGGTATTTTATAATTCTTTTGTAGCTGTTATAAATAGGGCTGAGTAATTGATTTGGTTCTAAGCTTGGTCATTATTGGTGTATAGAAATGCTACTGATTTCATATGTTGATTTTATAACCAGAAATGCTATTTAGTTCATTTATCAAATCTAGGAGTCTTTTGGAGGAATCTTTATCATTTTTTCAGTATAAGATCATATCATCAGCAAGCATAGATAATTCGATTTTCTCTTATCCAATTTTGATGCCCTTTATTTCCTCCTCTTGCCTGACTGCTCTGGATAGGACTTCCAGTGCCATGTTGAAGAGAAGTGGTGAAAGTGGGCATCCTGATCATGTTCCAGTTTTTAAGGTGAACACTTTCAAATTTTCCTTGTTCAATATGATGTTGACTGTGGGTTTGGCATACATGGCTTTATTATTTTTAGGTATGTTCCTTATATGCCTACTTTGTTGAGGGTTTGTATCATGAAACTGTGCTGGATTTTATCAAATGCTTTTTACTGCAACTATTGAGGTTATCATATTTTTTTTACTATGCTTACATGGTTGATCCCATTTATTGACTTCCATTTTTTGAACCATACTTGCATCCCTGGGATAAAATCCACTTTGTCATGGTGTATTTTTTTTTTATACTGTTGCATTCAGTTTGCTAGTATTTTGTTGATAATTTTTGCATCTATGTTCATCGGGGATGTTGGTCTGTAGTTTTTGATATTCTTTACTCATTCTCTACTTTTTCTAGAAGATAAATTCTGAACTCTTTAGCAATTCACAGATACATTGCTACACTATCTCTTCAGCCCTGCTACATATGATTGCTTCTCCATACTGTATACTTCAACTCTTAATATTTTTCCATGTTCACTTATTCTAGGATTTCCTTATTCCCCAGGAAAATCCTATTCATCCACTGGTCTACTGGGATTTGCTTTCACTGGTTCTCAACAGTCAGTTATTTGCATCTCTTCTCAGTGACTTCATATCAGTGGCTTGAAATCAGCCATTGTAGTATTTACAAAACAGAAATTGGCAAACGATACAAGTTAGATTTATTTGTTTGCTTGTGTGTTTTGTCATCTCCCTCCCCTCAACCTCCACCAAGTTAATTATTAAACATTTAGCATCCACCACCATATAAATCCCTTAAATTTTAACTCAAATGTCATTTGTAAGAGGATTTTCATAATCATTATATTGCCTTTCACTATAAGAATTAATTAGTCCTTATTTTGAACTGCTTCTGAAACTTGCATCTAACTTCTACTTTATGTGTATTATGCTAAAGGAAAATTTATTATTATAGTTGACATAAGTGCCTCTCCTACTGGTGAGTTTCTTGATGGCAGTGTCTGTGTTATATTTCTCTCTCTTTTTCCAGCATACAGCACAGTGTCTAGCACATGGTAGACTATACCTGTTATTCAAATTTATTTCTATCTTATTCTATCAATTCATTATTGTAACATGATTATAATCTAAGAGTAAATGTGTTTAGGGACTAAAAGGTGATGTGGGGGTATGATGCGTTACACGGCTTGTACCAAAACAAAATCAAACAAAGTAACAATAGCAAGGAAATACATGCAAAAGAAGAAAGAAATATCAACAGTGAGAATGTGGAATGCTCTGTGTGAAATCTAAGGCTATTTCAGGAATGGTTAGCATACTGTGTACTATAATTTTTTAAAAATACAACATTTCCAATATATTGCTCTCTAAGAATATATGAAGATCTTCTTCACTGGTTTTTACAGCTGCATCATATTTCATTGTGTAGATTTACCATAGTTTCTTCAACTCTCACCCTGTTGACAAACATTTGAGTCATTTTCAGTCTTTTGCTGTCCCCAATTTTGCTGTAATGAATAGTCTTCATGTGTAAATTCAATTTCAGGGGTTTCTGAAAAGAAAACAAACATATAAACTAACCAACAAATAAATAATGAGAAAGCATTTTTGTACCTGCATTTGGCCAAATGATATTCTTGCATTTTTGCAAATATTTAACAATTATTTAAGACTATCTAAAATAATTCATTCAGTAATTAACTAGGTCCTCATATGCCTATATTGAAAGATAAAGTTGGAGGATCTTTGTAAACCTGAATTAATGTAGAATGAACATTTTTTGAAATATTTACATCAAAACAAATTTCTTAAAACACATAAATACTAGGTTTCTTAGCCTAAGACCTCATATCTTTATATAAAACACAGTGAATAGGAAAAATATGAAACAAGCTAAAACCAGCTTTAACTATAGTAAAATTAAGAAAATGACTTACTGCTTGATGACTTAAAACTCTGAATATATATTCAGCTTACAGAAGTATCGCAGTTCCATCAGCAAAATGGGACAATAAGTAGGTTTCCAGCTGCAGATAAAATGAAATTTGTGAGACTGGATTAGTGAAACACCTCATCAGTGCAAATCATTGGCCCATATAGCTTCAGAAACTTTCTGCACTAATAGACCTACGCAATTGACCTCCTTTGGCTGGAGTTCCTCTTCTGACGTGAAGACTCTCACCTCAGTATTGAAAGTATCATGTTGAATATTATAAGATTAGGGTGGAGAAGGTAAAGCCAAAAAGGGAGTAGTAATAAATAGGTTTGTGAGCTAAGACATTTAAAAAAAAGTGTAAAAGGTAATATAGTATTTTTAGACTTACTTGACAGATCTTGGTAAATCAATATATTTATAGCAAAATATTTGCTTTACCAGGGAAAATTCTTGTGGTTCTAATTCTCTCTAGTTTATTACTGTTTCTGCATTTTTGACTGTTTCATTGCTTATAAGCCCTTCCACTAAAAATTTTAGTTTATCTCCTCCTTCTTTTGCTTTATATTAGCCTTTGTACAATGCTTCTGGGGGAAAAAAGGAAAAAAATATCCTGAAAAATGCTTTCAGCATTGTCAGCATTGTCAGTGATTCTTACCTTTTGATAAGACCCAAGAAAGGAAGAAGGAGCCTAGAGGAGTGAAGGGGTAGCAAAAGAAAAGAAAAGAAATAGGAGGTTCAAAGGTAATGATGACATAAAATTGAATTAGTCAGACTGTTAAACCATAAGAGAAGGAGCTATATGGACCTGTGCTACACTGAACACTTAAAAAAATGTTTACACCATGCAATACCTCTTTCCTCCTCCAATGAACATGAATAGCTCTGCAGCTTTCATTAAAAATATGCTAGCTCAGCCATGGTGACCCATTAGAAAGGTTACTTCTTCTGAGTCAGGCGCTCAGTGAAAGGAATGTCATTTCAAGCCTCTTTGCGTTTAAATGTGTCATTGCTTTAATGCTCCTTCAATAATGGAATGTGTGAACATTATCTGAATAATGTGAAGACTACCTCTGGGAGAAAAAGTCCATACCCAGTTGCAAATAAAAATTGTAAAAAATATTCAGTATTCAACTATACAGAAAATCCCTCTCCACTCAGTTCCCCCTACTCTAGCTACACTGACGTTGCTCTTTCTCCAACATGCCAAGTTTCTTCCTTCCTAAAGGCCTTTGCACTTACTCTTCCTATGGAACACTCTGTCCCAAGGTCACCCATGACTTAATTCAGGTCTTTGGTCAAATATCCCCCTCGTCTAAGATTTATTTTCTGACTATCCTTTCTTATACTACTTGTGACATTTGTTCCATTCTGTCCCCTACCTGGATTTATTTTTCTTCATAGCACATAACACTGCCTATTATTTTAAATTTCTTTATATACAGTCTTTGTCCACTATACTGTGCAATCCACTAGACAAGGTTTGTGTCTGTTTTCTTCACTGCTGTATTTCCATTCCTCCATATAGTGCTTGGCACATAGTAAAATAAAAATTATCATTTATTGTTTACTAGGTGTCAGGTGCTTTTCTAAACCTTTTGCATTCATTAACTCATTTAATCCCCACAACAGCTAGTATTATTTCTACTTTAGAGGAAAAAGGAAGCAAAGTGAGTTAATTAACTTGTCCAAATTCACATCTCTTAAATAAGGAAGCCAAAATTCAAGCTCAGACCACTGATAGTAGATGTTCAATATTTGTTAAATGAATCTATTGACTTAAAGTGATATACTGATGTTAATGTGTCAAATAGTTTCTTAGCTTTCAGTGAATCTTGATGTAATTCATAATTCTGTATTTGAATTCAGAATACTGAATGGAATATAATGAAAAGAACCTGCAAAGCACTAAATCATTTGCCATGCTAAAGTAAGCTCCTACATTTTGGCAAAAATTTTCCATGTATTTATATTATGTGATTTAATCCTCATAACAACCCCATAATGTTAAGTATTGTCTGCTCTGCTTTACAAATAATGAAACTGAATCAAAAGCCAGGGTCACATAAGGTCACACAGCAAGGGTCATTTTTCATTAACTCTAAGACATATTTTAAAAAAATAATATGTCTGCAACTGGGGAGTATCTTTAAAATCTTTGACTTCTACCAAGCATAATTGCCCATTTTATTATTTTTTTTCCTAGCAGTATATAAAATAATGTTACATCTTAAAATGGAATGGCATCTTAGATTGATGATAAGAGGCAAAGATAATATTCAAACTCATGCAGAAGTGATATTCACATACAAACACCTAAGCACTATGCTATGCTGCTAACAGTTGTCATGCATGACTTCCAATTTGGATTCTTTTATGGTAGACAATAGAATTAACTACTGTGCTCAATCTCTCTGCCTGCCTCATTAGGATTACTTCAGGGATCTATGGTCCTAGTGACCTAATTAGATCAACCTTTGATTTTTTGTGTGTGTGCACAGAGTTTAATATATTACCCAAAAGATCTCTTAGCTGTACAGAGACAGAGCTAATGGAAGCAAATTCCACAAAATCATGTGTAATTAACATATTGCCATTATGACCATCAGGAGTTGTTAATGAGAAGGGGGTAAAGCAAGGTGGCCAAGTAGAAACCTCCAGTGATTTTCTCTCAACACAAACACCAAATTCAACAACTACCTACACAAGCAAGTACCTTCAGAAGAACTAAAAATCAGGTAAGAAATCATACTGTCTGGCATCAACATTATATCAAGGAAAGAGACACTGGAGAGGGCAGAAAAGACAAACTTTCATTGTCTATGCCAGCCCTCCTCATGCCCCAGCAGTGCCACACCATCACACCTAGTGGAGAGAGAATCTATGTGCCCAAGGGAGAGAAAGTGAAGTAATTGTGGGGCTTTGCATTAAAACTCAGGGCTGCCATGGCACAGGAAACACAGCACAGAGGAAAATTCTGCCAGGGCCCATGGAAGGAGCATTTAGACCAGATGAACAAGAGGGAAACCCTCTGTCCCAAAACTCAAGTTCCATCTAACCCCACCATCAGCAGAAAGAGAAGCCTGGGGCCTGGACTAAATTTGTAAAGCCGTCAGGCCACAAAAGCTGCAGTCCTTGGGCAATTCCTGTGGCTGTCCTGGTTCATGGTCAGTGGACTTGGGGTGCACCTGACCCAGTGAGACACCAGCCATGGCAGCCAAGCCCATGACTATATCACCCCCTGCCCACTAGAGGCAGTGTGTCTCAGGGAGTCTTCATCCATTTGGAAAAAAGGAAAGGGAAAAGTTCAGAGGACTTTGTTTTGTATCTTGGGTACCAGCTCAGCCACAGTAAAATAAAGTACCAAGCAGATTCTTGAGGTCCCTGAGTCCAGGCCTTAGTTCCTGGCAGGCATTTCTGGACCCACCCTGGGCCAGAAGGAAACATGCTGTCATGAAGGCAAGGAGCCAGTCCTGGCAGGATTCACCAACTGTTGAATAAAGAGCCCTTGGACGTCAGAGATAAGCAGACAAAAGCCATCGTGGACTTTGGGTGAGACTAGGCTGGATTTAGGTGTGACCTGGCACTGGCAGCCAAGAGGGAGTGCCTGTGTCACTCTTTCCCCAACTCCAGCAGCCCAGCACAGAAAGTGAGGGAAGACAGTGAGAGACTTTGCCTGGTAATACAGGGAATTATTCTGTATATTAGCCAAGCCCACCAAGGTAGTACCACTAGGTGTCTGCAATAGTCACAGCATTACCGGGCATGGGGCATCACTAGTACTGCCATGGCTGCAGTGACCAAAGACTTAGATTACAACATTCAATTCCCTTCGAATACCTGGAAAGCCTTCTCAAGAAGGATAGGTTTAAATAAATTTAGGCTGTCAAGATTAAATAAATACCTAATTCTTCAATGTCCAGACATCAATGAATATTCACAAACATCAAGAATATCCAGGAAAACATGACCTCATCAAACAAACTAAGTAAGGTATCAGCGACTAATCCTCGAACAATGGAGATATGTGACCTTTCAGACAAAGGATTCAAAATACCTCTCCTGAGGAGGCTCATGAACTTCAGGACAAGACTTCAGAAGCCTATCAAAGAAAATTAACAAAGATATCGGAATAATAAAAAATATCAAGCAGACATTCTGGGCCTTAAGAATTCAATTGGCAAACTGAGATATGCGTCAGAGTCTCTCAACAAAAAATTGACCAAACAGAAGAAAGAATTAGTGAGCTTGAAGACAGACTATTTAAAAATACACATTCAGAAAAGAAAAAAAATAAACAATGAAGCACACCTACAAGATCTAGGAAATAGTCTCAAAAGGGCAAACCTAAGTGTTAATAGCCGAACAGAGGTGGTAGAGAGAGAGATTGGGGTAGAAAATTTATTCATGGGAATAATAACAGACAAATTTCCAAATCTGGATAAAGATGTCAATATTGAGTTACAAGAAGGTCATAGAACACCAAGGAGATTTAACTCAAACAAGACTACCTCAAGGCATTTAATAACCAAGATCTCAAAAGTCATAGATAAAGAAAAAATCCTAAGGGAATCAAGAAGAAAGGAAAAAATAACCTATAACAGGGCTCCAATATGTCTGGCAGCAGACTTCTCAATGGAAACCTTACATGCCAGGGAAGAGTGGCATGACATATTCAAAGTGCTGAAGGAAAAAATCCTTAACCCTAGAATATTATATCCTGCAAACATAAATGTGAAATACTTTATCAGACAAACAAAAACTGAGGGATTTCATCAATAGCAGACTTGTCCTACAAGAAATACTTGTAAGACAGAAAAATAGTTCTGCAATCTGAAGTAAAAGGACATTAATGAATAACAAGAATACTTCTGAAAATATACATACAACTCACTGGTAGCAGTAGGTAGAGAAATACAGAATACCCTATTGCTGTAATTGTGGTGTATAAACCACTTGTATCTTGAGAAGGAAGAGTAAAGGACAAAACTGTCAAAAATAACTACAACAACTCTTTTGAGGGATAGATAGTATAAAAAGTTGTGAATGGAAAAACAAAAAGTTTAAAAGCTGTGTAGATGGAGTTAAAGGGTAGAATTTCTGTTACATTTGTCTCTTCTTATTTATTTGTTTGTAAGCAGAGTTGTCATATGTTTAAATAATTAGTTATAAATTTTTTACAAGCCTCATGATAACATCAAATCAAACAACCTATAAGGGATATACAAATAATAAAATGCAAGAAATTAAAATACACTACCAGAGAAAATCACTTTTTTTTTATTTCAGCATATTATGGGGGTACAGATGTTTAGGTTACGTATGTTGCCCTTGCCCCCCCTCCCCCCAAGTCCAAGTTTCAAGCGTGTCCATCTCTCAGATGGTGCACATTGCACTCTTTGTGTATGCATATACCCGTCCCCTCCCCCTCCTCCTCCCCCCTGCCTGACATCCAATAGATGTTATTCTTATATGTACACTTATGTGTTGATCAGTTAATACCAATTTGATGGTGAGTGCATGTGGTGCTTGTATTCCCATTCTTGGGATACTTCACTTAGTAGAATGCGTTCCAGCTCTATCCAGGAGTATACAAGAGGTGCTATATCACCACTGAAAAAATATGGAACGCTTCACGAATTTGCATGTCATCCTTGCACAGGGGCCATGCTAATCTTCTCTGCATCGTTCCAATTTTAGTATATGTGCTGCTGAAGCGAGCACGAGAAAATCACTTTTAACAAAGGAAGACAGGAAGGAAGGAAGAAAGAAAGAAGAAGAAAAAGAGAAAGAAAGAAGAAAGAAAGAAAGAGAGAGAGAGAGAGAACCAAAAAACAACCACAAATACTCCAAATAACATGGCAGTAGTAAGTCTTTACTTATCAATAACAACATTGAATGTGAATGGTCTAACCTCTCCAATCAAAAGACACAGAGTGGCTGAATGGATTTAAAAAAATACCCAACTATATGTTATCTGCAAGAAACACAGTTCACCTATAAAGACACACATAGACTGAAATTAAAGGGATGCAAAAAGGTATTCAATGTAAACAGAAACCAAAAAAGAGCAAGAGTAGCTATACTTCTATCAGACAAAATAGATAGGCAATCACAGCAACAACAAAAATAAATAAATGGGACCTGATCAAGTTAAAAAGCTTTTGCACAGCCAAAGAAACTGTCACGAGAGCAAATAGACAACCTACAGAATGGGAGAAAATATTCTCATGCTACCATCTGATAAAGGGCTGATAACCAGAATCTATTTAGAACTCAGGAAAATCAGCAAGAAAAAAATCAAACGACCCCAAGAAAAAGTGGGCAAAGGACATGAGCAGAAACTTTTCAAAAGAAGACAGAATAATGGCCAACAAACATATGAAAAAATGCTCAACATCTCTAATCATCAGGGAAATGCAAATCAAAACCACAATGAGATATAACTTATCTCCAGCGAGAATGGCCTTTATCAAAAAGTGCCAAAACAATAAATGTTGGCATGGATGCGTAGAGATAGGAACATTCATACACTGCTGGTGGGACTGCAAACTAGTGCAACCTCTGTGGAAAGCAATATGGAGATACCTTAAAGAGATACAAGTAGATCTACCATTTGATCCAGCAATCCCGTTACTGGGCATCTACCCAAAAGAACAAAGACATTCTATAAAAAAGACATCTGCACTCGAATATTTATAGCATCACAATTCACAATTGCAAAGATGTGGAAACAACCCAAGTGCCCATCAATACATTAGTGGTTTAATAAAATGTGGTATATGTATACCATGGAGTACTATTCAGCTTTAAGAAACAGTGGTGATATAGCACCTCTTGTATTCTCTTGGATAGAGCTGGAACCCATTCTACTAAGTGAAGTATCCCAAGAATGGAAAAATAAGCACCACATGTACTCATCAGCGAATTGGTTCCACTGATCAACATCTAAGTGCACATATAGAAATAACATTTATTGGGTGTCAGGCAGATGGGAGGGGGGAGGAGGGGATGGGTATATACAAATGTAATGAGTGCAATGCACACCATCTGGGGGATGGACATGCTTGAAGCTCTGACTGGGGGTGGGGGGGCAGGGCAATGTACCTAAACATTTGTACCCCCATAATATGCAGAAATAAAAAAAGAAGAAAAAAATATATTTTAAGACAAAAAACTGTACAAACAGAAAGAGAAGATCATTATACAGTGATAAAGGAGTCAGTTCGGCAAGAGTATATCACAATTCTAAGTATATATGCACCCAACACTGGAGCACCCAGATATATAAAGCAAATATTACCAGAGCTAAAGAGACAGAAAGACGGCAATACAATGATCTTTAGAGACCTCAACACTCCATTTTCATCATTGGACAGATCATCCATACAGAAAATCAACAAAGAAACATTTGACTTAATCTACAGTATGGAACAAATGGACCTAATAAATATTTACAGAATGTTTCATCCAACAGCTGTAGAATGTATATTCTCCTCAGCTCCTGGATCATTCCCAAGGATAGATCATATGTTATGCCACAGAACAAATATTAAAAAATTCAAAAAAATTGCAACATTAAGTATTTCCTCTGACCACAATGGAATAAAACTTGCAATCAATAATAAGAGGAACATTGGAAATGATACGAACATATGGAAATTAAACAATATGTTTCTAAATGGCCATGGATCAATGAAGAGATTAAGAAGGAAATTTAAAAAGTTCTTGAAGCTAATAAAAATGAAAACACACCATATCAAAATCTAGGGGATACATCAAAGACAGTAACAAGAGGTAAGTTTATAGGAATAAATGGCTACATCAAAAATGTAGAAAAGCTCCAAATAAACAACCTAAGCATGCATCTCAAAGATGTAGAAAAACAAGAGTAAACAAGACCCAAAATTAGTAGAAGAAAAGAAATAATAAAGATCAGGGCAGAAATAAATGAAATTAAAGCCAAAAAAATACAAAATATCAATGAAATGAAAATCTGGCTTTTTGAAAAGGTAAACAATACTGACTGACACACCTTTAGCCAGACTAAGAAAAAAAAGAGAGAATACCCAAATAAATAAAACCAGAGACGAAAAGGGGGACATTACAACTGACGCTGCAGAAATTGAAAGGTTCATTAGAAACTTCTGTGAGCAACTATATGCCAATAAATTGGAAGATCTAGAAGAAATGGATACATTCCTAGACACATACAACCTATCAAAAATTGAACCAGGAAGAAATCTAAAACCTGAATGACCCAATACCAAGTAATGAGGTATAAGCAGTAAAAAAATGTCTCCTGTCGATGAAAAGTCCAGGACTCAATGCCTTTACTGCTGAGTTCCATCAAACATTCAAAGAAGAATACCACCTTTACATAGACTATTCCAAAAAATTCAGGACAAGAGAATACTCCCTAACTTATTCTACCATGCCTGTATCACCCTGATACCAGAACCAGACAAAGACACAATAACAAAAAAAAGATAACTATAGGCCAATATCTCTGATGAACATAGATGCAAGAATCGTCAAAAAATACTAGCAAGGAAAATTCAAGAACACTAAATAGAGCATTCATCATGATCAGGGATTCATCCCAGGGATGCAAGGATGGTTCAACACATGCAAATCAATCAATGTGATACCTCATATCAACAGAATAAAGGACAAAAATCATAGGATCATTTCAATTGATGCTGAGAAAGCATTTGATAGACTTCAACATCCCTTCATGTTAACAACTCTCACAAAACCGGTTATAGAAGGAACTTACTTCAACACGATAAAAGAAATATATCACAGATTCGCAGCCCATAGTGAGTATCATATGAATGAATAAAAACTGAAGGCCTTTCCTATAAAATTTGTAACAAGACAAGGATGCCCACTTTCACCACTATTATTAAACATAGTACTGGAATTCTAGCTAGAACAATCAGACAAGAGAAAGAAATAAAGGGTGTCCAAATTGGAAAGGAAGAATTCAAATTATCTTTGTTTGCAGATGATATGATCTTACATCTAGAGAAATCTAAAGATTCCACAAAGAATTATTAGAACTGATGAACAAATTCAGTAAAGTTTTAGGATACAAAATCAACATAAATCAGGAAAAATCAATCACTAGCATTTCTATATACCAACAGTAAACAAACTGAAAAAGAAACCAAGAAAGCAATCCCATTTACAATAGCTGCAAATAAAAAAATAAAACATCTATAAGAAACTTAACCAAAGAAATGAAAGATCTGTATAATGAAAACTATAAAACATTGTGAAAGAAATTGAAGAGGACACAAAAAAATGGAAAGATATTACATGTTCATGAATTGGAAGAATCAGTAGTGTTAAAATGTCTATACTACCCAAAGCAATCCACTGGGCAGTAGATTGATGGGAGTAAATGCAATCCCCATCAAAATACCAATGAAGTTCTTCAAAGAAATAGAAAAAAATACTAAAATTTATATGGAACCACAAAAGACACAGAATAGCCAAAGCTATCCTGAGTAAAAAGAATAAAACTGAAGGAATCACATTACCAGACTTCAAATTATACTACAAAGCTGTAGTAACCAAAACAGCATGGTATTTGCATAAAAACAGACACTTAGACTAATGAAATAGGCTAGAGAATGCATAAATAAATCTATACATCTATAGCAAACTTATATTTGACAAAAGTGCCAAGAACATATAGTGGGGATAGGACAGTGTCTTCAATAATTGGTGTTGGAAAAACTGGATACCCATATGGAAAAGAATAAAACGAGATTCTTATCTTTCACCATATATAAAAATAAAATAAAAATGGATTAAAGACTTAAATCTAAGATCTGAAACTATGAAACTACTAAAAGAAAACATTGGGGAAACGCTTCAAGACATTGGTCTGGGCAATGATTTCTTGAATAATACACCCAAAGCACAAGCTACCAAAGTAAAATTGAATAAATGGGATCAAATCATGCTAAAAGGCTTCTGAATAGCAAAGGAAACAATCAACAAAGTGAAGAGACAACCCACGGAATGGGAAAAAATATTTGCAAACTACCCATCTGACAAGGGATTAATAATTAGAATATATGTAAGGAGCTCCAGCAACACAATAGAAAAAAACAATCTGATTAAAAATGGGCAAAGGAACTGAATAGACATTTCTCAAAAGACATATAAATGACCAACAGGTGTATGAAAAAATTCTCAATATTATCAGTCATCAGAGAAATGCAAGTGAAAACTACAATGAGATGTCATCTTGCCCCAGTTAAAATGGCTTTTATCAAAAAGACAGGCAATAATAAATGCTGATGAGGATGTGGAGAAAGGGGAACTTTGGACACTGTTGCTGGGAATGTAAATTAGTGCAACCATTATGGAGAACAGTATGGAGGTTCCTCAAAAACTAAAAATAGAACTACCATATGACCCAGGAATCCCATTGCTGGATATATACCCAAAGGAGGGGAAATCTGTATATCAAAAAGATGTCTACACTCCCACGTTTGTTGCAGCACTATTAACAGTAGCCAAAATTTGGAATCAACTTAAGTTTTCATCAATGGATAAATGGATAAAAAAATTGTCATACATATCCACAGTGGAATATTACAAAGCCACAAAAATAATAAAATCCTGCTATTTGCAACAACATGGATGAAACTGGGGAACATTATGTTAAGTGAAATAAACCAATCACAGAAAGACAAATCTTGCATGTTCTCACCCATATGTGGGAGCTAAATATTAAAAACAATTGATCTCATGGAAACAGAGAGTACAATAATGGTTACCAGAGGCTGGGAAGGGTAGCAAGGAGAGGGAGATAAAGTGGGGATGGTTAATAGGTGCAAAAATAGATACTTACATAGAATGAATAATATTAGCATACAAGGTGACTATAATCAACAAGAAGTTAGGGTGTACTTTAAAATAATAATGGAATGGAATTGGAATGCTCCTAATACAAAGAAATTATAGATTCCTGAGGTAATGGATACCCCAATTATCCTGATTTGTTCAAGTCACATTGTATGCCTGTATCAAAACATCACCATGGACCCATAAAGATATACAACAATTAGGTACCCATATTTAAAAATTCAAAAAGAGTCTATGAAAGTTTTCCATGATAAAAAGAAAAGTTATTATCTATTTACTTGTTAATTACATGTTTTAAGGACTGATATGTACCAGTGGGTCAGTGGTTTGTTCCATGGTTTGTGGAGTGTGGTGAGGTTAGAGCAACTACCTTAAAATTATACAATGTAGAAGTTATTCAGCTTTTTAATTCTCTCAGCTCTCATTTTAAAAATGCATTTAAGAAAGATTTTTTCAATTCACTTTTAATCTGGAGCAGTGAAAAGTTATGCTATTGAAGATAATCCTTTATATTTCTCATTCTATTAAAGTAATGAAGGTTATTATGCAATAGCTCTTTCCATCTTCAAGTTCCACGTTAAATTGGAAAAAGCAAAATATTTTCATTTGAAATGACCTATCAGATTAAGTGATTGCCCTGTAACAAAGTTCTCAAAAAATATCTTAAGCCTAATAAAATTGGTTTAAATAACGATGCCTTGAAATTTCACACATGTGTTGTGGGATTCGGAAATTAATATCTGCCTGAAACAAAAGGAGCTAATATGGCAAATCAGAAATTATGATTCTCTATTTATCATCCAACCAAGATAACTGGATCTTTAATTTCTTGAGTAAAATTGATATTCTAATGCTGCTGACCCTTCCTTTAGAGAGAAAATTAATTTAGCTATATCAAAGCATCAATTATATCTTGAATCTTTCAACTTTGAGCTTTTTAAGAATAACTCATTGTTCTTTCTCTTAACTAAAATATATCTTCACTTTTTCATGATTCCTGTCATGTCAATTAATGGTACACACTTACACAATTAACCTTTGGCTAATAAAGTACAGAATATTTTCATTAGCCTTATTTTGCAAAATGTGGTCAATTAAAGCTTCTGTTAGAATTTATGCTATAATTGGGGGTGGCATTTTTCAAAGGGAATATATTGATTTTTTAATGTAAATATAAAGCATGATTAGAATAAATTATTCTAAAAGTACATGGTTGTGATAGATAGTGTTTAAAATTAGCCACATAAGAGAATTTTTCATAGAATTAAGTAGATGGTAGGCAGTATTACAACATTACTAGTGCTCTGTACCCTAACCAGTAGGGTGCTGGCAAACAACTACCTACTTGTGGGGGCATGGGGGTGGGAAGACAAAGTCCTGATTTTAGTGTTGATGATTTTGCCAAGTAAATATTCTCAACATGGACAGTTTCAGGATACCAAGTTGGCATCAACTAGCTCATGAAATGTCTGAAAATTTAAAAGTCATCTCAAGATGTTATCAACTAGCTCCAGCATACCACCGATCCTAACCCAGGCGCAACTAGATCTTCAATTAATCTGGGCCTTTCTAATTGATTAGTTTAATTCTGGAGGTACCAAACAAAAGTCTGCAGTTGATCTTGCTCTCCATTTATCCATTTTGATTTATAGTCTGCAAATATCTAGATAAAGAATGACCAATTAGCCTTAAATAACTTGCTCCTCAGCTAATATTCTTTGTTGTGGGATCTGCCCTCTGCATTGTAGGATGTTTACCAGCATCTCTGACCTCTACCCACTTGATGCCAGTAGCATTTCCCACATATGACAATCAAAAATGTCTGCAGACATTACTAAGTGTCCCCCAAGAGGGGATGGTTTTCTGTTTTGTTATATATATATATATATATATATATATACACACACACACACACACACACACACATATACATACACACACGCACATATATATATATGAATTATGAATTATGGGGAATATTTGAACTTCAGGAAGGCTTAAAGACTATTTATATGACATATAAATGTTACAAGATGGGCACATTTGTAGCTCTGACTCAGGTGGGGCAAAGGCTATATATGTAACCTAGACATTTATACTCCTGTAATATTCTGAAATTTAAAAAAAAAGAATATAGTTAATGACCTGGATGTTTTCAAATACCCATATGTGTATCACCAAATGAGAAAAACATCTATGAGTCAGACTGAATTTTTCCAGTTTTCATGTGGAAGTTTATCATTTTGTAAATATAAGCTTCATATTTCATTGGTCTAATGATGGCCTATAAGATGAAAGACACTGGTTCAGAAATCTGCTGATCTGGTTTTTTGAGCTGTCTTACTATTTTTTTTTTTTTTTTTTTTGAGACAGAGTCTGGCTCTGTTGACCGGGCTAGAGTGCTGCGGCATCAGCCTAGCTCACAGCAACCTCAAACTCCTGGGCTCAAGTGATCCTCCTGCCTCAGCCTCCCAAGTAGCTGAGACTACAGTCATGCGCCACCATGCCTGGCTAATTTTTTCTCTCTCTCTCTCTCTCTCTCTCTCTCTCTCTCTCTCTCTCTCTCTCTCTCT